>CAUYRH010036962.1:0-24236 GCA_963574655.1 Perodicticus potto | reverse complement strand
TCTAGCTTGAGTTCTTTGAGAGTTCTCCATACTTCCTTCCAAAAAGGTTGTATCAGTTTGCAGTCCCACCAGCAGTGTAAAAGTGTTCCCTTCTCTCCACATCCACACCAGCATCTGCAGTTTTGAGATTTTGTGATGTGGACCATTCTCACTGGAGTTCGATGGTATCTCAGGGTGGTTTTGCTTTGCATTTCTCTAATAATTAGGGATGATGAGCATTTTTTCATATGTTTGTTAGCCATTCATCTGTCTTCTTTAGAGAAGGTTCTATTCATGTCTCTTGCCCATTGATATGTGGGATTGTTGGCTTTCTTCATGTGGATTGATTTGAGTTCTCTATAGATCCTGGATATCAAGCCTTTGTCTGATTCAAAATACACAAATATCCTTTCCCATTGGGTACAAAACAAGTCTTGAATAACGTATATTCTCTAACACAGTGGTTGTCAACCTTCCTAATGCCACGGTCCTTTAATATAGCTCCTGTGGGTTGTGACCCTGTAGGTTGAGAACCACTGCTAACACCATCCTTTAACAAATAATTATAATAACTCATGTGCCTTAGTCCATTTGGCCTGCTATAACACAATGTTTGAGACTTCTTATAGAAAATCATTATAGTTTGGGTCTTGTGAGAACTGACAAGAGGCTGCCTATTGTTGACAAATATTATAGCCTCACCTGGTGGATGAGCAAAAGAGAACAAGTCCAGTTCCCTAAGCTTTTCCTTATGCTCCTGATTTCATCCATGAGGGCTCTGCCCTTAAGGCTTAGCACCGCCTAAAGGCCCCATCTCTTATATTATCATATTGGTGGTTGCCTCAACTTTCAAATTTTGGTAGAAACATTCAGACCATTACAGTCCACTTCAGCCCTTATAATTCATGTTCTTCTCATATGAAAAATACGTTTATTCCATCCCAATTAAGCCCCCAACGTCTCAAATCCTTCCAGCATCAGGTCAAAAATGAAGTCCAGAGTCTCATCTAAATCAATCATGGGTGAAACCCAATAAAAGTTTCATCCCAAATCCCACTGCTCTTCAGCTGTGAGCTTGTGACATCAAATGAGTTATGTGCTAAGAAAACATAATGGTAACACTGGCATCGGACAGGCATTCCCATTCCAAAAGACAGAATGAGGCAGGAAGGGAGGGACAAGTCAAAACCGGGATAAGTTCAAAACCGGAGAAGGCAAACATTAAATCACGAGACTTCAGAATAGCTCTCTTTGACTCCATGTCCTATATCTAGACATATTGGGGTGAGTCCCTGATGGCTTTGGGAGCTGCAGCCCACACTGAAGTTCTCAGGACTTGGGCCCCACTCCCTATGGCTTTTCCAGGCTGGAGTTGCACCTTCACGGTTCTGTAGTTCTGGGATGTCAGCGTGGCCCCAAACTCATGGCACAGCGAGACATTGTCCCAGTGAGGACTCTCCACTGAGAGTGCTCATCCCAGCTGCATGTTTCCATTAGGCACTGCTCTGCGGGGACTTTCTGCAGTGGCCCTGACCTGGCAGTTCTCTGTGTAGGTTCTGAGTCTCTCTGAGGCATCCTCTGAAGTCTAGATGGAGGCAGCACTGCTCCACAGTCCTGCACTCTGTCAGCCTGCAAAGTTAGCATCGTGCAAAACTGCCCAGATTTGCTACTTGTGCCCTCTGGAACAGTGGCTCAAATCACGCATGGTCCACTTGAGCCACAGCTAGTGGCAAGAAGCACTACACTAAAATGTAGGGAGCAGGGACTTGAGGTGGCCTGGGAAATGGTCAAGTTCGATAAGTACCCTGAGTTCTTCCCTTGACAGTGTTCTGATGTCATGACCCTAGCTAGCAATCTTCAATATCTAAAGATTAACCTTGATTAATAGTTAACCACTTAGCTTCTACAATGGAATAATTACATGTAATACCTTGTGTTCCTAATATTTCATCTATGTTCCCTTTCATAACAAAAGTGGTGTATATTACATTAAAGCAACACTGAATTCATAATGAATTGTTATATAAAGTCTCTTATTTACTGATTTTATTGGTATCATTTAAATTATGAAGATTTATTTTTGCTCCAAAGCCTGACTACAATGTTATTCTGAAACTTTTGTTTTGTCAAATTGCAGGGTTTAATAAAAGTTCATGGGCAAAGTAAATAAAGTAATTGACTTATTGTTTTGGATTACTTAGAAAAACTTAAAAGTGAACAGATTATTCAACAATAGAAATAATTTGAATCAACAGCTTCTATGTATAGTAAACAGAGGGAAGGAATTGCACAGCTGTATGCAAATGCAAAGAAAAATAGACTTATTATTTGAAAAACTGTTGATTCCATCAACAAGTAAGGATAAAGATGCCAGGCCAAGGCTGCCTACACATCTACTATCATATTTATAGATAGAAATGAATGCTAATATGATGAAAGTCATGACATAGTATAAACCAAGTACCCCCTTTCTGTGGTTACTATGGTAGGCACTATTAACTACTATTTTGTTCCAAAGTTCATTTTTGCATTATTTCAATTCTCATTTATTTCCTGTCTTTCAAAAATACTGTAAATTAACAGTTAAGGGCATCTTGCCTCAATGAAGTTAACATTAATAATAATGGAAGGATCAAAGTTAAAAATGGACATGGGCTATTGGTGGGATTGCAAGCTAGTGTAGCCTTTTTGGAAAGAAGTTTGGAGATTCCTCAAAGAACTAAAAGTAGACCTTCCATTTCATCCCACAATCCCATTACTAGATAGCTACTCAGAAGGAAAAAAATAATATTTTACCATAAGGACATTTGCACTCAAATGTTTATAGCAGCTCACAATTGCAAAGATGTGAAAATAACCCATGAATGGAAAGTGTCATCAACCCATGAATGGAAAGTAAATTGCGGTAGATGTATACCGTGGAATACTATTCAGCCATAAAAAGATGGAGTCTTTGCATCCGTTGTATTTACCTGGGTGGAGTTGGAGAACATTTCTCCTAAGTATCTTAAGAATGGAAAAGCAAGCATCCCACGTCCTCAGTACTAATCTGAAGATATTAGATCAGCAACTGCATGCCCTCACAGGAGAAAAACACAATTAAATTCAAGAAGGGGGGAGGTGAAGAGAGGGCTGAGTCACTTCCCCCCCTCTCCGTCAGGTACAAGTAAGGGTGTAGGCACACTTCCTGGGGAAGGACTCAACTACAACTCAGACTTTGGCCTTTATCTCACAAATGCAAATAATGTAACCTGAACATATGTCTCTTCAAATCAATCCATTAAAAAAAAAGAAAGAAAGAAAAGCAGACGTGGGCTGCTTGCATGTTACCACCTGTCACTTCCAGGGTGGGGCCTGTGCTTGTGGATCCTTGAGTGTGGCCTTTTGACTGAATCCAAATCCTTTATTAAAGGTATTTGTTCTGTGATGTTTGGATTCAGTTAAGGGGCTATTCTTGGGGACCTGAAGGGCCACACGTGGCCTTAAGGCCATAGTTCCTTTGTCTATTGAATCCCATGTGTCTTAAGTCTTTAATGCATGAGCGTTTTTCTTTAGGTTTGTACTTAGAAGAGAACAATAAATAATGTGTAAGACATTTTAAAAATAGAAATTGCTTACACAGGAAGAAATAAAATTGTTCTGATTTCATTAATTTAGCAAATGGTAAATGAGTCCCTCTCATTAAATGTTCCTATTTAAAAATAGGTTTGTATCACTGGAAATTCAATTTTATTAAGTCAGTTTAATCAAGGAGACACTTATCAAGCAAGCAGTTTGCATTCATCTATTTACTGTTTTAATAGAATTTATTCTTTATCTTCTCAATTTTCCTATGTTTCATGTTGAGGATAAATTGTACATATAAAAAAAATCATGGTAATAATAGGAAGAAATATTTGTGATAGATTCTACCAATCAAAGTGATAAGACTATAGTGGAGAAAAAATAACTTTATGGAAATTGAACCCAGAGACATGTTGGTAGAAATTTCAATTCTTAATTATAACTTTAAGATAATATATGGTTTGGATTGAAATAAATATCTGTAATCTTAAGACAGATTGTAATATATAACTTTTAAGTAGTTTAGCATTCTAACTATCAATATGCCTCTGTCTCGTGTACCTCAACATAATATTGACATTTAAATATGTAACTATAGGGGCCTTACCTTGTAAAAACCTAGGTTTAATTTTCTGATTATAATGAGATAGATAGATGGATACAGAGAAAACTCTGTTAAAAGGAAAAAATTATTTGATTAAAGGAATTTGCTTGTTTATCTTATCTATTAAAAACAAAACAATGCAAAACAAAATGTAGCAAAAACAGAACAAAATGCTTTACAAGTCAGGCAGCTCTCAGAGCCAAAGTACGTTCAGACAACTCCGGCTAATAACATCATCAGACAGCATTTATAGAAAACAGAAGTGAGGTACAGAGATAAGTTAATTGGTTACAGCCAATTTGTTAACTGGTTATAGAGCCTCCTGCAAATAACCAAAGTTCATATACTAAGACTGAACTCTACACTGGTTGGGTCTGTTGAGCCATGTGAAGGAGCCCAGTCCAAATCAACGGCCTCTTGCCAACAGTCAGATAGATAGTGGCTGACAGATAAAAATAGACACAGGTAGAACCAATATCTTCACTCTCAATTTAAAGTACTACCCATAGCACAAAAGCAGAGCTAGTATGAGTATATTACTAATGAATCTGTAACTCCAGAAACTGTTCAAAGAGTCATTAAGTGAAATAGTATGTAGTAAGTACCATGCTGGACCAAAGGAGTCTAAATACGATTTGTATGATTCTTCCCTACGAGATAAGATTTTCATTCCTTGCAGTCTGGTTATGTGTAAACCCTTGTAACCCTTTCCCTAAAAACAACAAACCATGCTTACTAAGATGTTTCAAATTCTCTTGAATGTGTTCATAGTCTGACAAATAAGAACACTTAGCTAAAAACAAAGTGATATATGTAGTTGAACGTGGAAGATGCTTTTTCTATGGGCATTTACAACATAGTGAAATTTTGACCTCATTGTCATAGTGGACTGCAAGTAAACTCACTCACCGAGGGGGTTGCTAAGAACACGGACTTCCTCAAGGTTGGTGGTGAGAGGAAGGATGTTAACACAAAGAAGAACCACAATAACATCACAAATGGCAATATGAAGTGCTCTTGAGAAAACTGTAACCAAACGCTTTCCAAATCTCATAGGGGTCTGATGAATGAAGTTCTATTAAGTAAAATGTAAAAAAGGTCAGAAGTTAAATTGAAAATAATTTTGACTTTATAGAGATCTCAAGCCCCTGGGAGAACCAATTACAAATTTTGTCTAGAGAAATCCATTTCTGTTAAAATAATACACTTCTAAAAAAGGGAGAAATACGTGGTTGAAAAACAGAGTATATGAGAATCGACATATGTAAGTACCAGTAGAAACAACAGAAAACAGAATCATACCTACAAAGCTTTTGTAGATTATAATTATTAAGAGACGATATTTTTCAAAGATAAATTAATAAGAACTGTGTGTAACTGACTTAACCGAAGCATACATTCCATGCTTACAAAAATTATTCTTTCCAGAAACAAAATTAACCAAGATACTTTTCAAGTTCGTGTGACTTATCACCGTGTTTGGCACACCTCTTGAGGGAGGGAGACATTTATAAAAGGGACTTTGCCTGAAAAATGCAATTAGTAACCTGGATCTTTGCAGCCTCAATGAATCCCCAAAAACTAAAAAAAAAAAATTGATTAATAAAAATAATAGTGGTTTAATTAAAAAGACATGTTTATCTAAACAATGATGCAAATAGACTTTCCTGCGGCCTTCCTTGTCCAGATATTGGTAAGATTAAATCAAAAGAAACCCACCAGATACCTACTAGGCCCATACCAAGACTCAAGTGATGTGTTAAGTAAATCCATGACCTTTGTCTTATAAGGCCTCAGGCTTGCAAATGATTTTGCATCTTATAGTTACAAAGAATAACTCCAAATAATAGGGCATAACTAGGTGTGTCTGATGCCCTTTCTTTTTTTTTCTTTGAGACTGAGCCTCAAGCTGTCATCCTGGATAGAGTGCCGTGTCATCACAGCTCACAGCAACCTCCAATTCCTGGGCTCAAGTGAGTCTCCTGCCTCTGCCTCCCAAGTAGCTGGGACTACAGATGCCTGCCACAACGCCCGGCCATTTTTTGGTTGCAGCCGTCATTGTTGTTTGGCAGGTCCCGGCTGGATTCGAACCCACCAGCTCAGGTGTACGTGGCTGGTGCCTTAGCCCGTTGAGCCACAGGCGCCGAGCCCTGATGCCCTTTCTTATCAGGGCTGTCAGTTTAGGTTTTTGTGGGGACAGGGGGGTGTCCCCTAGGCTGATGGTGTCAATTCAATCGCCTGGAGAATAACTTTTGAATTGGAAATTTAACAGATCATGGGTTATGCTGATTGTTGTTTATTATTGTTTAAGGTAAGGGTTAATATGGTTTTTGCTTTGAACTTTTGTGTGTAAAATTGTAGTTTTATAAAGGGAAGCACAGAACAGCCTTGGAGAAGATTCTCTCACTGTTCTCCAAAACTGCTGGTCTCCTGATAAAGATGGGAAGGCTTGGTGGACTTAATCCCTGCCTCTGCATTTGACTGACAGTGACAGGAGGCCAGACACCTGTGTCTGGTACCAAGCTGTTAATAGTTAATAACCCTTTCTTTTCTTGTTAAAAATTCACTCTTTTTAATTATTTCTGCAGCTACCTTAAGCCACCGCCGGGTCTCTCTAATAGGTGGCGAGAGGCTTATGCCAAGATTTCCAAGAGTCACTCCAAGAGTGACCTGTGTACAATAAAGGAATGATTTTGTACTTTCAAAGAGTTATAAAAACTACGCAAAAGAAATGTATGCTGCTCACAAAGCAAAAAATATTAATTTTCTGGCCTTTTTACTTATTTATTTAATTTTTTTACTTCAAATTAATACGAAAGTGCGTGTTTTTAGATTACATTGTCCTCACGTCCAGTGAGCTGGAAACTTCCCTTCACCACAAACCCAGCCTTAAGGCCTGGCCCCTACTGCTGCCCCACCCACGATGCCTTACCCCTCTCCAGCCCTTCGGTGTTCGTATCATTTGCTCCCACGGACTTCTGAAAGCAGATGCCTATCATCCAGGATTCTTACGGGCCAGTGACTAGTGTGTGTCTGTCCACAGTCAAACAACTCACAGAGGTTATTCTGAGCCAATTGTGAGGACCATAACCAGGACTCACACCCAAGAAACTGTGAGCAAGTGAACTCTTAGTGGTGGGGTTTGCACTTCAGTTTTATACATTTTAGGGAGACAGGAATGACAAGGGAAGGTCATACATCACTATGTGGAAGCGTACATTGGTTTGGTCCCAAAATGTGGGGCATCTCAAAGTGGGGCCCACGATTATAGGTAGCTTCAAAGATTATTTGGCTGACAACAGGCTGACGAGTTAGGCTTTGTCTAACAGAGCAGGATCAGGGAAAAGGAATGTTGAGTTCAGAGAAGGGTCTGTTCACCAGAGATAAACTGCAGGACACTTCCCAGGCCCAGGTGCATTTTGTGGACACCAAGAACCTGCTGGTATATCTTGCATAGCTTTAAGCCCCTTAATAAGTCATAGGGCTCATCTCTGAAAGGGGAAGTGGCACGTGCGGCATGTCCAATATCCCTTCTCATGGCTAGCAACTCAGTTTTAGGGATCCCCTTGGCCAAGAGGGTCTTGTCAGTCAGCAGCTGGGTGGGGGAGCCTTAAGATTTTATTTTAGTTCGCATGTCTTTAATACATTCTTATTGAAGAGAGCATTTGTTTTGTTTTGTTTTTTGAGACAGGGCCTCGAGCTGTCACCCTGGATAGAGTGTTGTGGCATCACAGCTGACAGCAACCTCCAATTCCTGGGCTCAAGCGAGTCTCCTGCCTCTGCTCCCAAGTAGCTGGGACTACAGGTGCCCACCACAACACCTGGCAATTTTTTGGTCATTGTTGTTTGGCGGGCATGGGCTGGATTCGAACCCTCCAGCTCAGGTGTACATGACTGGCACCTTAGCCCTTTGAGCCACAGGCACTGAGCCTGAAGAGAGCATTTGTGATCAATTTTCTGTTACTATTTCAGGTGGGTGACTGTAGGTAAGTTGGCATTTTGTTTCAGATGTTTCTGGAACAAGAGAGGCCTCATTTACATATGGGGCATTTCTATGATGAAGACCAGTCAGGTGGTTCTTGAGAAGTATATGTGTAAGTTCTTTGCTTTTATTCATTGAGTAAAATAAATTAAGACAAATTAATGACATCGATAGTTTAGGACAAAGTAAATCATTTTTATAAAATTATTTAATTATTATTAGATTTTTAAAATTATTTGTTTGTTTATTATTTATTTATTTAGAAAAGAAGGGGGTCTAGCTTTGTTGCCCAGGCTGGTTTTAAACTCCTGGGCTCAAGTGATCTTCCCTAGTCAACCACCTAAAGTGCTGGGATTAACAGGTGTTAGCCGCCATGCCTAACCTAATTTTCCTACAATCCTAAGTATCTTATACCATTTATTTGACATAACTGTTCATATTGTGTTTTCAAGCTATTTCTCATGCTATGTCAAGCTATTTCAAGCTATTTCAAGCCATATAAAGAGGCTTAAAGCATATTTGTCCCATATTTTAGCTGATCTTGAGAGCAACGGGGAAAAAAGGGCTATAGTGAATGAAATAATTTAAATTAGTAACTTCGAATACAAATGAATGGGTGTGTCTCTTTGTGTTGACAGGGGAAAGAGTGAGAGAAAGAGAGAGAGAAAGAGGCACAAGGACAAAATAACCAAAACATATTGGGGATGGTATACTTAACGATTTTTTCTTATCTTTATGCACCGCAGAACACACACGGTAAGTTTCAGTTTTATTTGTCTTTTTTATATGAAGTGAGTCAGTGTGGTGCTTTTTATGTTGGTGAGATGTAAAGAGAGATGTGTGTCTTTGTGTTACCCCCCTTTCCTGGCAAAAATGTGCACGTAGGCCTGAAGCTGCAGCAACCAACTTGCAGCCATAAGGAAATAAATAAGAAGCAAGAAGCAAACACTGTTAGTTTGGTAAAACAGAGTGAAAGAAGGAGATGTTCCTCTGATGTTTGCATTGAGCAGCTGAAGCAATGCGGGAACCGCCTGGCCCTGGGGATTGATGTGTGGAAGAAAAGATTCACCTCTTGTTTCTCCTACTCGAGTCAGGCGTTTACACTTGAATTTAAACCCAATTTTTAGTTATATATAAATTTGGGGGAAAAAACATTGAGTATTGATTTTTGTTTTTTCTTATCCTCAATGAAAGCAATAATTCTCTTTGAAAAAATATAAAGCAGGAAGAACAAATCTTTTAGTCCTCATTTTTTTCTTTTGATAATTCCTTATTTATACTCCACAAGCATAAAGTTCCATGAGTTTGGCTCATTAACTTAGGTCATCTATCTTTGATCTACTCTCTTAACTTAAATCTCATCTCCGCTATGACTTCACATTGCCCAAATGAATAAATAACACTATCTTTGCAGGCTTTGAATCTTTACAGAGTCTCTCTTACTTCTCACTCCCAATTTTTCAGCAAATTTTGTTTCTCTCATCTGCCTATATTTTAAGACCCCCACTAGAGCTACCCTAACTGATGTCATTACCACTTGTTCCACAGACAATTGGGACTGACTTTATTTACCATAATTCTACACTTGACTCCCACATTATTTGTATGAGAGTATCATTTGTTTACTACATAAATCAGATGCCATCACTGCCTTGCCCCAAACCCTGCAATGATTTCCCTTCATTACGGGAATAAATCAGACACCCTTCCACAACATGTCCCTGACACTATTGCCTGAATATCTATGTGACCCAAAATTCATATGTGGAAACATTATCACCAATGTGATGGCATGAGGAGGTGAGCTCTTTGGGAGGCTTTTGGGTCCTGAGAGTGTAGCCCTCATACATGGGATTTTTCTCTTATAAAAGACGCCCCAGGAAGCTGCTTTTCCTTTTCTCCCACAGGAGCACGAAACAAGACTGCCTCTTCTATTGCCCAGAAAGCAAGGCATCGCCAGACGCGGAATCCATCTGTGCCTTAGTCTTGGGCTCCTCAGGCTCCAGAACTGTCTGAAGTTGTTTTCTGTTGTTTATAAGCTACACAGTTTATAATATTTTTGTAACAACATCTCGAACAAAGCAAGACCGCCGACAACCATTTATTCCCTTAGTCACTTTTCTCCCTCATGAGTGCTCCTTTTTGTCTTGAACACATCTTGTAGGCTGTTGTAATAACAAATGGATAAATGACTAGTGTTACCATAACAGATCACGCGTACGGTAACATGGAGCCAAGGGCATTAAAGCAGTGAAATAAGACATTTCATCCCATGGGATAATGTCAAGTAAAAAAATGACAGAATTTTAGGGTTGAAAATGAGCATAGAGAAGATTCAGCATGATTACTTTCTCTCAGGGAGTCTAGCCCTACATGGTATAATTTTTTTAATGGATAGTCCATATTTTTAGAGTAGTTTTCTGCTTACAGGTAGTTGACAGATAGAGCAGGGATTTCACAGACCCCTCTTTCCCACTGTTTGCCTTAGTGCTGCCATCTTGCATTAGGATGGTACATTTGTTGAAAATCAATGAACCAATATGGGGTATTGATACATTATTATTAGCAAAAGTCCATACTTTACATTAGAGTTCATTCTTTGCATTGTACAGTTTTTTATATTTTGGGAAATGTATAAAAATGTGTATCCAACATTATATCTCACAGAATAGCTGTAAGACCTAAAAATTTCCTGGGTTCCACCAGCCTAGCTTTTCCTCCTGACCATTTTCAGTGTATCTGTACTATAGCTTTGCCTTTTACAGAAGGGGTACAGCTGAAATCAAATGATACATAGTTTTTATACAATCTCTTTTATTAAAAAGAGATTTTACGCATTTAAGTTTCATCTGTGCATCGTTGTAACTTGATAGCTCATTTATTTTTATTGCTGAATACTATTGCATTTAATGGCAGTACCACAGGTGTTTATCTATTCCCATTTTTTATAAACATATTGGTTGCTTCCATTGCGGGTAATTCTGAAAAGCTACTGTAAACGTTACTTTCAGGTCTTTGTAGAAACCCATGTTTTCAAACCATTTGGGTAAATACCTAAGACAACTGAATCACATAGTAAGACCATATCTGGCCACGTGAGAAACCTGCCAGGTGACTTCCAAAAGTGACGCTAAATTTTGCATTTCCACAGGTAGTGAATGAGTTTCATTTGCTCCAAATCCTTGCCAGTATTTGATATTATACAACTTTTTGTTTCTTGACTTTTTTCTTTTCTTTTTAAGAGAGAGATGGGTTGTAACTACCCTAAAAGATGTAATGGTAATGCATTGCTGCTTTAATTTGCATTTCCCTGATGACAGATGTTGCTCGGTATCTTTTCATGTTTACTTTCCATCTGCGTATTTTTTGGTGAGATGCCTATTCAGATCTTTATTTTCATGATGAAAGAGTTCAACAGTTTGAAATGCAGATGATTCAATGATTGGAGAGAAACAAATAAATATCCCTATACTTAGCATGGAAAAGAAAGCCCTTTTCCAGCGTTTCCACATGAAACATCATATTTTAAAATGAGATGTCCTTGAGAAATGAAAATCAACAAATAAAATTTGAAGTCCTTGAATATTTTAATGATGGTTAATTTTGGAATAGAATCAATTTCCTGCCTAAAACATGTAGTAGAGACACTGCTGGAGGTGAAATCATTGTGCCAAGTATACATAAAAAATGCATCACAGGTGTGTGTATGTGTTATCCATGTTCATATAGGGTACGTCTAGAAATTAAGAAAACAATAGGTAGTCTCTTCTAAGCCAGACCTGAATGAATTGACTCTTTAGAATCTAGAATTTTAGCAATTTTTATTATGTCATCGTAACTTATAAATGTCAGCTTGTAAAGTTGAAAAAAAATCCCATCCTGAAAAAAAAACACACTTTTAGGGAAAAAATGGAGGTAATCTCTTCTAAATGAAGCATAATTGAGATCTTTGAAATAGAGAAACTGATGTGTAAACAAAAAGCTGTCATGTGTGAGTTTCTTAGATCTTCCCTAAGAAAATATCCACTGAGTAGCTAAAAACAACAGAAAGTCATTCTCTCAGGGTTAGGAAGGAGGGAAGACCGAGACCAGGGCCGGCTGGACGGTGCTCTTTGAAGGCTCTGGGGCGGAATCTTCGCCTGTCTCTTTTCAGCCCAGCATGGTTACTGGCAATGCCTTTGTTCTCTAGCTTATGGATGTATAATTCCCATTTCTACCTCTACCTTAGCATAATTTTTCCCCTGTTTATTTCTACTTTCTTATGAGGACACTGATTCTTCAAGGTCCACATTATTTCTGAACTGCCTGATCTTAACAAATCATATATCTAAAGACTATTCCTCAGTGAGGCCATGCCCTGAGTTTAAGGCAGATCAATTTTTTAAATTTTTCTGAGGGAGTCACTATTCAACCCAGTATAGGCCATATGTTGAATTGCATATATTGCATAGACTAGTATTTGAATATTCCAAAAATAAAGATTAAAACTTAAAAATCAAGGAGAATGATTTTAAATCATTATAAATCTATGCTTTAAACCCCATGAATAAAAACAATTCAAACTTTTATTTTAAGTTTTACTAAACAGAAAGCTTTATCATATGACCTTATCTGATAGCTGAATCTTCTCTGTGAAGGTGGTGCTGTTAGTAATGGGAAGAAAATCTTCTACAGCCTGCTGTGATATCAGCAGCGATGCTGGAGACCTTCGAGAAAGTTCTCTATTATGAAATCAGCTGGGGAAAACACAGAGTACATTCCTAATACTGTACTGCACTTCTATCTACAGTGAGAAAAAAATCCCAGGAGATTTTTTTTCTGTATAGCACCTTCATCAATTCCTGTGTTTAATTAAAATTTGAAGTAAAAGTAACATTATCAAGCTTATTTTAATACTGGACTGTTGATGTTTATTATCATACTTGGCTTATTCTATTTTAAAGTAGTTCACCATAAGCATAATAGTTCTCCATAAGTTAAATAGTTCACCATAAGTTAAATAGTTCATAATATTTAACAAAAAATAATTTTTGCTTTCATGTATTTATCTAAATTTGTCTAGTATTTCTCATAGCTACAGTATCTTTACCAGACTCACGTGTGAAGTGGCAAGTAACTAAACACAATATAATTCCGTGAAAAAGTTCACATTTAGCCCAGTAATTCACAATCTAACCTTAGGCATGGACAATCTGAGTAAAATTGAGAAAATAATAAGCATTGACAAAATTGAATCAGATGTTCATTATACTTAGTAACTTGATTTAAAACAAAATTTCCATATTTCACATTTTTTTGAAATTCTCAAAATGGGAGTATAATTGTTGGTGAAAGCAAAATTGCTCTCCTGACGTCATAAAAAAACAGAAATTTGATGATTTGCTAATGGGATGGTAATGGAGATGTGAGAGAAAATTTCAAGCAATTGTATATCAAAAGAAGAAGGCACCAAGTGCACGAGCATCATCCAGGTCCGTCTACAGGGAGGAATCCATGCGTTAATAGCGTATATTGTAAAGCTAAACTGAGCCACGTATCCATGGTTGAGTCTCGGAAACTTCTTATCTTCTAAATTCTTCGATGGATAAATCTGCTCTGCAGAGGGGGTGGATTTGAGAAATCTTAGAGAATGCAGTAAGTGACACAACATAACCTTTTATCCAGTAGTTTTGGGGGTTGTCTTTTCGCATGATGAAAGGCGGGAACACTGACATTTGCCGTCCTTTATAATCAGGACAGCTTATTTCCCCCGTAGTACGTGGAAAGGAACCCAAGACAAATATCAGAGGCTCCTTTATCATCAGATTTCCAGATAATATTTTAAGTGAAAATAAAATAAAGCTTACGTTTCTGAGGTGACTACAGATTAATGTACAAAGCTGACTCTGTTTGCCAGAAACAATTTCTTATACTATGCTTTTTATTCACTTTAGAGAAAATATCATTGAAGATCAGTTATATTATAAGTTTCTCCACTTGTCCCTTAGACCCCAGGCAAGTGAACATCTTTTTGCTTTGGAACCAAAGGATGGCATGAAAACCCATCACATTTTAGGCACTCAATAAATGACAACAGACTGACAATAAATTAAAATAGAATGGTGAAAAATAAAGCAAAGTCATGTCACGTGTTCTTGGAATAAATTTTGTCAGAGATGAAATACTTATTATGCATAAGTCCTGGGTGAAAATACTTTAAGATCATGCACTTCTTCTTTGTTTTCTTAGTTATTGTAAAATCTGCTTACAAGTAGGAGCCAGAGGGGTTAAAATTTGAAGTAAAGGTAACATTATCAAGCTTATTTTCATACTGGACTATTGATGTTCATTATCACACTCTCACAGCCATGAGGGCCTTGAGGGGTTAAACTCTCATTCATATGTGTGAGTGATTAAAATATAATTTTGGTTTTAATAAAGAAATAAACTTATTTGATTAAAGTGTGAAAAAGGATTATGAATAATCTTATTTTAATTATATATGATTAGCAAAAGCCTTCAGAAAAATATTCCCCAAAATAGTAACCGAGGTACCATGACTTAATTTACTTCTTTTATAGTAAGTAGATAATTTTATCATCAAATACATTTATTGTCATTCATAGTAAATTTACCTGATCCTTTTAGTAAGGGGTGTTCTGAACCACTAGATGTATTTGCCACCAAACTTTGATTGTAGTATTTTAATTTCAAAGTATCACAGAGGTTACTCAATAAAATTAATGATTTAATACTCTTTTTAGGATTTGGAAAAAAGGTAAATAACATTTTTGTTGCATTAACTTAAAGGAATCTTATTTTATGTCATAAAATGGAACTTTAATACTCATAAGGATATTCTAGATATGTTTGCATTAAAAATATCGAACAGATATGTTTTTAAAATAACCAGTTGTGATTTTTAAGAATTTAATATTAATTGGGAAAGAGTTTGTTAAAAGAGTGTATTTTACCAATTTTTTTAGTATTTTTTCACTTGAGATTGTTACCTACAGTGATAGTTATACATGTTAAGTTTAAAAATCACTTTGACCTATTTACAAATTTATTACCCATTTTTATTTTCCTGCAGTGAATGGAGGACTTGGTTTCAGTTTCCTGCCTAAGGTCTGGTTATGTTCCCAATGTTCCCTAAAGGTACAATTTTCGACTCTGAAATAGAAAGCTGGATCCTCTTGGCCTACTTACCAGTGAGAAGCACAGATTTATTAATGTAGTTGTTAATAGGCTCATTTAAAATACGTGAACTTTAACATTTCACCTTTGGGTCTTTACCCAAACAAAAATATCTGAATGAAAGTGAAGTTTATTTTTGCAATTGAGCATAAAGTGTAATTTTCCTTATAATACTTTAGGTATAAGATATTACAATTTATGTTTTCAAGAAAATATGATTCCTCAACCTTAGTGAAAAGTTTATTCTTCTACATCATAAATGTTGGCTATAACATTCTAGGCTATGCTGAAAACCCTATTTAGTGAATGTAACTTCTTCAACTCCGATCATAATTCAGCACATGTCAGAATTGTCTAGGATTCTTTGCAGGAGCAAGTAATTACATTTATATTTTTAAAACAACTTTAATTAATTTATGCTTTGACCACATCCTGAACTACTACTATATATTAAATATCATATTATACCTGGGACCAATACGTAGAAAAAATATAAGGTATGGGGCAAACCCTTATGGTAATCAAAATCTTTACAAATAGTTGCCCTATCACATGAAAGCTGTTTATTTTGATGATATAATTTGGCCCTATTCAATTAAAGAAACAACAGAAGAATCAGAAGCATAGTATTAAAAATTGTACTAAATACCAATACTATGTTTTTTTCTATCTGCATCTTACATTGTAATGATTAAATCACAAGTCTATCACTACGTTTTTATTTTTAGACAACTTGAGATTACAGAGTTACAAATAGATGTTTTAATTAAACTATCTTTTTACTAATTCTCCTAAATCTATTTCTACAGATGCTCTATGAAAAATAGACTTCAGAAACATAACAGTCATCTCCCTAGGAGCTACACGGTTTGCACAATAAATGACAACTTAGAAATGGCCCAGATCTAGCTGGAAGTTTTTCCCATTAGCTTTAAATGTATAAGTGTATAATATAGAAAGATCGGAGATGTTTTGTTATTCCTCATTTTTTATGAAATGATTATGAAGTGGGTATTTAAAACATTTAGATACACATTTGAAAATACTGATGATATTTTGTCACTAACCCCACGGTTTTTAATTGCTGTTGCGTCAAAACATAGGCTCTGATTGGCGTTCTCCAGGAAGAGAATTCTGAGAAGAATAATTGGATATTTGGTAACATTGTTCGGTAAGAACTGTTAGCTCTGTTGCATTTTCTTAGTTTGACGTTCTTCAAAATCCTACTGTCTTCATTTACAGGGTAGAATAGAAAGTGCATGGAACCTTGTGAAACTTTTCTGTGAAATCTGTCAATTAAATAAACAATTGATTTTGGAATGAGTGTGGTCTTAGATACATTAGAGAAAAGAAAAAGAGGATGATCAGTGCCCTATCAGCTTCCAGAAAGCAACTTAGAGTGGAGTGTTGACATGTCCTTTATTTTATCTCTTTAATTTGGCATTGTTTTAAATCACAAAGTAAGTACATTTTCTATGTAAAAATACTTTCTTCAATAATGCTATGGCTGTGTTCAGTGTGATGTTTACTGAATGTTAAATATCGATATGGCTAGTCCGATACAAATGTGTTCAACAACCAATGATTTCAATTTTCATACCTTCTGATTTCCACTATATAAAGAGGGTGCCAAAAAAATGTATTCCCATTTTAAGGAAGCAAAAAACTGCATTAAAATTGTAATACTTAGTGTATACTGATAACAAAAGATGAAGATAATCTAATTTTAATGTAGGTCTTTCCTCTCTTAAAATGTGTGTACATATCTTTTGGCACTCTCTGTATTTCCTTTTAGATTCAGTTGAAAATCCAAGCACCAAAAACATGTATTTTGTGTATAACTTATGCTAAACATGATGTTAGAATTCCAGAGACAAAATGATAAATAGGATAGCACTCCTACTCTCAAACTATCTCATATCTGGTTGAGAGGAATAAATTGAGCAGCAAATTCACCAGGCTGTAAGTTCTATACCTGATTAAGGGGACGGACGAGATGTACAGAAACTTAACACAGGGAGGTTCACTGCGTTATAACTGAGATAGTCAAAAATGTTTAATTATGCTACAACGATGATATCAATGCACACGTGGTAGCTATGTTCTCACTCTGTCAAAGCCTCCATTTAAAAAATAGGTGAACTGATAGGATTCATACATTTATTTATAATAAAATTTTAAAAAATAGAGAGCTATTTTTACTTTAACTTAAAACCTTTTATACCAACACAACACATCTTTTGCTGGATGTTTTATGAATAAATATTTTCACACCTCACCTTTGTGTCTTGCTGGGGTAGTAGTCAGGGAAGTAGAATATAGTCAAAGGATTTCTAACATTACTGAATCTCTTAGAAAAAATGAGGTACTGGTCCTCAGTAAGATAGTTATTCCTCTCATAAATTATTTAGTTTCTTTTCAAAGAAAAGGTATGCTTATTTCATGCTCTCTTAATTGATGACGGGCAAAATTTCTACAATATCCTCATAATTTGTAGCCTGTAGAAAATTTGAAGCAGGTTTGAAACATTAATGTGTAAGTAACAAGGGAGCAAAGGTTTCCTGACATCTGTATCGAGAACTAATCGAGCAAAGTGTGCTCCATTTCACATGCCACTAAATAAAATCAGTGGCTTTTCATCTTTTTATTTACCTGGTAATTTAAGTATCTAACATTTGGGGAGGTTATCCTATATTAATTTGTAATATAAGTGATATACCCTGAAGAAAATACTTTGTAATATGTTCAGTTCATCCATCTTGGTTTTAATAAGGTGCTATAAGGCAAATAGTAAATTCTGCAGATGATTTTAAGAGTAAGACATGATCAGATACTTGAGAGTAAAATATATTTAACTATTTTATTATTGTGAGCAATTTTGAGCCTTGAAACATTCCAGAATAAAATATGTAAGCTGAGAAAAACTGGTATTTTGAAACAATCTTCACCAAAGGACTCCCATCCATGGAGTGTTCAGAGTGTACATTTCACCCCACTCTTACCCAGTATCCTTCAAAATAGTCACACAAGTGATCACTGCGCATCTGAAATGTTGATTATTTTCTTCATAAATCCAATATTATGGATGGTCTCACTTAATTTTTATACTCAGTACTTTAAATAATTCTTCAAAGTTAATACTACCATCTACATTTCATGGATTAGAAAATTGAATCTAAAGTGAGTTCAGATAATACACGACACCATGCAATTTACATTTGTTCTAATTTACATATTTTTTTCAACATGACTTTTTCCGCATAGTTACTTGAATATTTCTAAGCTATTTTAATGTTCATCTAAAGAATTAGCCTCTTCTTCTGTGCTGTTTATTATAAATTCATCATACCTGTAGTCCCAGCTGATCAGGAGGCCGAAGCAGGAGGAGTACTTGAGCCCAGGAGTTTGAAGGTGCAAAGACCTGTGACTGTATCACTGCACTCCAGCCTGGGTGACTGAGAAAGCAAAAATAAATAAAAATAAAGAAAAAGAAGTCAACAAATAATAAATTTCCTATTTTACAACGTCTAACTTAGTTTGATTCCCAGCTAAAATTCTGTAGGTGTAGAAATAAAGATATTCAGTACTGACTTTAGAACTAAACATTAATTGATTATAATGTGTTATTTCATTTTAAATGTTGGTAATTTTTTTTTTGAATTGTAACAAACACTACTAATATCAGCTATAGTGTTTCCTTCAAAATAGAAACAACAACTAAAGAACAAGAGATTATTGAAATTATAAGAAATATAAAAATAAGTACAAATAACGTGAAAAAGTAAAGTATGGAAATAAGACAAATTTTTATTCCAGTGTAGAGCATGATAGCTTATTTACTAAAAGCAGCATTTCTTTGTATTTTGGGTCTCAGGAGCATTATAGTAAAGAAAAGCAATTATGCCTTAATCATTCCAGTGAAGATTAGCTAGGAGTTAGTACAAATTCACTTAAAAAATTAGCAACTAAAAATTTGCCCTGAGATTATTAGAGACTCCCATGAAAATATTGAATTGAGTCTTTAAAAATTCCAAAGCTATATTAAATCAAACTGCTGTCAATCTTTGTTGCTTTTTCAATTTGCAGAGTATCATGGCATATTGAAATAGACAATGCCAGAGTAGATTTCTTATTCAAAAATTTACAATAATATAAAAGAGTTAACCAATGTGGATTGGAATTCTCCTTATCATTAAACGAAAACATATGTCTAAGAAATTTAATCTGGTTTGAAAATGCTATATTACTTTTTCACCATTTTTTTCTTTTAAAAATGGCATTTGTAAGTATTTTGTATCTTAAATAGGAATAGCACTAATGATGATAAAATGTAAATATCAGTCACTTTTGCATAAGGAAATGTAATCAAATACTGTGATTTGTCTTTGTGTTTTAGCAGTTTCTTTTCATATAGATTGTTCCTATAACAGGGCAGGTGAAATAAGGGTAAAACATTTGTATTTATTAAATTCAATTTTAGTATCTACAGGTGTTCTAGAATCAATCCCCTGTGAATAGCGAGTGATGACTATATATATTTAATTCTTAGTATTTTTGACAACTGAAAAAACATCAGTATTATAACTTAGAAAAAAAGCTCTAGATTTGAAAGGCAGTTGTCAAATGACACATACTTGCCCCAAACCACAATTAGGTGTAATAGGTATTGACCTAAAAGGAAATTACAAGAAAAGCAGACATTGTTTGCACTCTGAAACAATAGTTTCTAGCCAACTATTAAAAAAATGTAAATCTAAAAGACATGATTTCTGGATAGCTGACAACTAGTTGTAGGAATCAATCAAGGAGAGTTTTAAAAGGGCTTTTCAATTAGAAATGCTTTAAAACCATTAAATGTTACTTCAAAACATGATAAGCACCTCAAAAGCTGCTACTAATTTGTAAGTTCAAGTAAATTCCGGAATTGAACAAAAGCATCAAGAAAACTAAGATGAGTGTCTGTCTAATTACACAGTTGGAATACTACCCTAAATCATCTGGGAAATGTTCAAAATCATTCTTCCTCGATTCCTTGACTATTTTACCTAAACAGAGGTGCTGGGAAGAACACAATTGGTGAATTTCAATTATCTCCATAGAATAATGATTAATTATCAGCATGAGCTTTAGAAATCACATTCATTTGGATATCCCATCTGGAGCCAAACCGATTTCAATTTGTCTGAGTTACCATAGGACCCACTAGGACAACGGCGTTTATTTTCAATCACTGCTGTTCCGACTTCACATAATTCCAACTCTGCCTAAAGCACTAATGAATATTGCAGTTGCTTTTCTTGCCTTTAGAATTCAACAAAATCATGGAAGCATAAATCAGAGAAATTAATTTAAGTTTACTCTATACTTTTGGAACCTGATAAAGTGAAGAATATATAATTATAGAGAACAATAGTCACCCTGAATCAGAGAGCAGGTTTCTAAACACGTTTATAAATGAGAATGGGGCACTGCACTATTTAAATTTAGCTCTTGTATACGCTATACTTTTTTTTGTGTGTGTGTGTTTCAAAAAGAATGAGTTTGTTGGCTGTGAGGGACATGAGATATGAACAAATGCCTCTCTTTACACTCTTTAGCAAAACAACCTACATTATCTTCATTTATATGGTCAAGCTATTTTTTATTGTCAAATAAAATGGTGAAAACAAAAATAACATTTACTGACAGTCTACGAGGTTTCAAACGTGGTGTTTGTTCCTTCTGTATAAAATCTCACTTAGTGTGTTTCCTTAGGTATTAAAAATTATACCTTTATTATTCATATGACAAAACTGAGATTCAGAAAGGTTATGTAATATTCTTTAGGGCACAGAGAGTAAATTTATTCAAGAGAGTAAGTATGTTTCAGTCTGGAATTTAAATGTACCTCCGTAAAATTATAAAACTCATGTTATTTCTAATAAAGCATTCATTCGTAAAATTAAAGTGGTGCTATAGATTTTAAAGTTCTATAAGAATAAATAAAATAATAGGCAGAAATTAGTTCATTTCAGTCATTAGTGAACTAAAATCAGAAATTTGAACACTTTCTCCAGATATTTGCTACTTAGGCATAGGAATATTTACATTTAAAATCATTTTAATATATATAATTGCAATGTTTAGGTTTTTTTCTTTAGTATTTAATTGTTAAACAATGCAGTCAGCTTCCATGAATTGGGAACCAATATAAAAAGGGTTTGTCACAAAATAAATCAAGAAAATTTCAATTACGGCCAAGTAGTTTTTTAAAAAGGTAATTGTACAAAGTGACTTTGCCTGTTAGGGCGTAGTTGTGAATTAGGGTAATGAACTCTGATGCACAGGAGCCTGGACTGAGATATTGGGGAAATAAGGAGTTAAACCTGCAGGGCATGGAAGGAGGCTACGTGAGGTAATCTAGAAACAGAGCCCTGCGTCTGTCAGAGAAAGGGGAGGATAAACGGGTACGTCTCTTTTTCGAATTGGGGCAGGAGCATGGGGTCCTATGAGCAAGGCGGACTCTTGTAAGTACATTACATGCAACAAGATCTTTTCTGAAATCTCAGAAACCACTTCATTCCAGGGGAATTTGGGGATAGTGATAGGCCTTTGCAGAAGTGGTGACTTTATTCTTTCTTTAAATTTTCTTCTTTATTGCCTCATAACAATGGAGGCAATAACTAACATGTGTTCAATTGTTTCTTTACCCAAATGTAGTAGTCAGTAAACTTTCCCCAAATATTTAAACTTTCTACTTTTCAGACACATGGTGGGATTGCATAGCCCTGCATCCTTGAAATGAGATGTGGCTGAGACTTACTTTTTGGCCGTGTCATGGAGACATGGCAGGTGTCATGTTTAGAAGGAAATCATTAAGAACCAACATTGATTCATCATGGACACCCTTCTTACCCTATAGATATAAAAATATATGTCAAGGCATAAATTCTACAATTAGTTCTCTGAGGGTCGAAAAGAAAAAATAAAGAAAAAAAGCCCTTTTTGTGTTTACTCTATTGAGATGTAGTCATTTAATTATTGCAGCAAAAACTACCCTATTCTGATCGGTATAGTAATAACAGGAATAAATAAGGACACTAAAGCAATGATATAAGAAATTATTTTAATATGTTGTCTTGCTTTTTTTTTTTTTTTGGAGACAGAGTTTCATTATGTTGCCCTTGGTAGAGTGCTATAGCATCACAGCTCACAGCAACCTCCAACTCTTGGGGTTAAGCATTTCTCTTTCCTCCGTTTCCCAAGTAGCTGGGACTACAGGTGCTCACCACAATGCCTGCTATTTTTTGGTTGTAATTGTCATTGTTGTTTGGCTCGAACCCACCACCTTTGGTGTATGTGACTTGCGCCCTAGCCACTGAGCTACAGGTGCCAAGCCTTGCTTTTTTGTTTTTAAATGTAAGAAAAGAAAAAGAAAAGAAACAGACAATAATTTTGAAACTATAATATTTTTTATTTATAATATATAATGCATTATATGATATCACGTGATGCATATAATATATTAAGCATCAAGTTGTGTTAAACACACAACTTACAAGTGTTTTTAACTGATTTCCTTAAACACTTTTAGATTTTAACTAGTGGTATAAGATAAGTTGAAGGCACATTTTCTATGTGAAGGTATGTACTATGAATACCGGATGCCTGCTCAGAATAATAGACATGACTAATTGAGTTTGGAATTTTAGATTTTTATATGACTCTTCTCTATAGTAAGACTGTATTTTATTTAATAAATCTATGGAACAAAGAAATGCTTTTTTGAGACATTTTCTAATAAGGACATCACCCTAAAAAACCCTGCATTTTAATCAAATCACACATAGAGCTATCCGCTACACAATTCACAATTCTGCTATTACCTTTCATTGCTTTTCAGCATCCAAAAAATTAGCTGAAATCGTGCCTTCAACATTGATAATATTTGTGAATGTTTGCTTTTTAACTTACTCATTTCCCAAGGAAAGCTAGTGGATGAAATTTCAATTATCGTTGTTCCAAGACGGCATTTCTCCTGATACATTGTTGTATGGTGCAAACTCAGAAACCATGAGGAGACGTTTAAGCCGCATGAATTTACCAACACATCTATTACCTACTACATGAAGCATGAAATGAACAGGAACTCTTGAGTCTGCTATCCAGACGCTAATACTGTAGGCATAATAATGAATAGTTCATGGCTGAGCTTCACAGATATCCGGTGATAACAAAGGAAAGAGAAGGAAATGGTGCTGCCAGGATTTATTCAAATGCAAAACCGTGAGAGGGTCAGTGGGAATCCTCCGTCTTCTCTGAGGCCACATAAAAGATGCTTCTCTGCCTTACTGATTCAGAGCCTTGTTCACGAACGTGATTTGTTAAAGATATGAGTTGCAATGTGCCTTGTTGCTTTTTATCTTTTCAATTTTATGCAGGGTGTTTTTTGAGGCCTGGAAATTTTGATTTTACACATTACATAGGTTTTCATTACACTTCGTTCTTCTTATATTCTGAGATCAGATTCTATCCAGAAGTTTTACATGATAAAAGAAGAATTGGATCTTATTTTGTATTGAAATAATACACATTTTCAACAATATGTATTAAGTTGTCAGTATTTAGAGGAAATATTGAAAATTTTACTTCTTTGATGTAAATGGTGTATACACACATGCGTGTGTGTATATATGTATGTGTTGTTTTAGTTTATGACTCAATTCTGTTGACTTGTCCGTATTGTCAAACTCCTGTGTCAACTTGTAATTGCACTGTTCACTGCAGGCCTACCATGTTTTATTTTTTTTCTTATTTTTTATTAAATCATAATTGTGTACATTGGTGCAATCATGGGGCACAATGTGCTGACTTCATATACAATCTGAAATATTTTCATTGAACTATTTAACATAGCCTTCATGGCCTTTTAATCACTATATGAAGACATTT
>CAUYRH010036959.1:0-24890 GCA_963574655.1 Perodicticus potto | reverse complement strand
GTAGTTTAGCTACTAGAGTACAGACATGGGGAGAAGAGAGAAATAAGAAGCAGCTCTGCGTTCTCCATGCCCTCATGACATCTTACTCAGTAGGCTCTGTGGGTTATGAGTTGCAAACATAAAATACTCATTTGATCTAGGTCTGGTGTGTTGTTCTTTCTATCCTAACTGGTTCTGTTACACCACGGCTTTATCTGGGGCACCTGCTCTCGCTCTGATGGGGACACGGGGTTCTTCTTGTTTGCTAGGTTACGGTGTCGCTTGCATGTCATCATCAGAAACTGAAGACTCCCGTCTCAGCGCCTGTAGCACAGTGGGTTCAGTGCAGGCCACATGCAGCGAGGGTGGTGGTTTCGAACCTGGCCGGGCCTGCTAGAACAACAATGACAACTGCAACAGTGACAAAAAGAAATAGCCGGGCATTGTGGCAGGCACCTATAATCCCAGCTACTTGGAAAACTGAGGCAAGAGAATCCCTTAAGCCCAGGAGTTTGAGGTTGCGATAAGCTGTGATGCCAGGGCACTCTACCCAAGGGCGACATAACAAGACTCTGTCTCAAAAAAAGAAAGAAACTGAAGACTTCTTTTATATACCCTCAGCAGATTCACCTCTGCTGATAACTGGCTTCCTTGATGCAAGTGTAGTTTAAGGGTCTTTTCATTCCATCAACACTGGCAAGACTTTGATTTTTATAACAAGGTTTTAACCACTGTTTGTTTTTACTAGCCTAATAAACTTGTTGGACATTAAGGCTCTGATAGTTGACTGCAGAGGTCACTCCTCTAATGGGAGGTCTAGTTTGAGTTCTCTTTGAGGATCCCATGGGTACAGGGATACAAAAATGACTGTATAGCCTTTATCCTTCATCTTATTTATTTATTTTTTATCTATTTTTTTTTTTTTTTGAGACAGAGCCTCAAGCTGTCACCCTGGATAGAGTGCTGTGGCATCACAGCTCACAGCAACCTCCAATTCCTGGTCTCAAATGAGTCTCTTGCCTCCGTCTCCCAAGTAGCTGGGACTACAGGCGCCTACAACAACGCCTGGCCATTTTTTGGTTGCAGGCGTCATTGTTGTTTGGCGGGCCCGGGCTGGATTCAAACCCACCAGCTCAGGTGTACATGGCTGGCGCCTTAGCCTGCTGAGCCACAGGCGCCAAGCCTTAATTTTTTTTTTTTTATTGTTGGGGATTCATTGAGGGTACAGAGAACCAGGTTACATTGATTGCCTTTGTTAGATAAAGTCCCTCTTATAATCGTGTCCTGCCTCCAAGAGGTGTGCCATACACTGTGACCCCCCAACCTCCCACCTCCTTTCCTTTCTTTCCTCACCCTTCCTCCCTGCCAATGTGTACTAGGTCATCAATTGTCCTCATATCAGAATTGAGTACATTGGATTTTTGCTTCTCCATTCTTGTGATGCTTTACTAAGAAGAATGTGTTTCAACTCCATCCAGTTTAATACAACAGATGTAAACTCTCCATCATTTTTAGTGGCTGAATAGTATTCCATGGTATACATATACCACAGCTTGTTGATCCATTCCTGGATTGTTGGGGATTTAGATTGTTTCCACAGTTTGGCAATTGTAAATTGAGCTGTGATAAACAGTCTAGTGCAAATGCCATTATGATAAAATGATTTTTTTTTCCATCTGGGTAGATGCCCAGTAATGGGCTTGCAGGATCAAATGGGAGGTCTAGTTTGAGTTCTTTGAGGATTCTCTATTCTTCCTTCCAAAAAGGTTGTATTAGTTTGCAGTCCCACCAGCAGTGTAAAAGTGTTCCCTTCTCTCCACATTGATAACAGCATCTACAGCTTTGAGACTTGGTGATGTGGGCCATTCTCACTGGGGTTAGGTGATATCTTAGGGTGGTTTTGATTTGCATTTCTCTGATAAATAGAGACAATGAGTATTTTTTCATATGTTTGTTAGCCTTTCATCTATCTTTAGAGAAGGTTCTTTTCATCTCTCTTGCCCATTGATAGAGGAGATTGTTGGGTTTTTTTTTTAATGTTGATTAATTTGAGTTATCTGTAGGTCCTAGTTATCAAGCTTTTGTTTGATTCATAATATGCAAATATCTTTTCTTATTCTGATGGTGGTCTGTTTTGGTTGCTGTCTCCTTAGCTGTATAGAAACTGTTCAATTTAAGTCCCATTTGTTTATTTTATTATTTATTTGTTTATTGAGACAGAGTCTCACTGTTTCCCTAGGTAGAGTACCAAGGCATCACAGCTCACAGCAACCTCAGACTCTTGGGCTTAAGCAATTCTCTTGCCTCAGCCTCCCGAGTAGCTGGGACTACAGGCACCCGCCACAATGCCCAGCTATTTTTTGTTGCAGTTGTTGTTTAGCTGACCCAGACCAGGTTTGAACCTGCCAGCCTTAGTGTATGTGGCTGGCACCGTAACCACTGTGCTACCGGCGCCAAGCCCCATTTGTTTATTTTTGTTGTTGCATTTGCCACTGAAGTCTTCATAAAATCTTTCCCCAGTTTAGTAACTTTGTTTTCCCCACAGTTTCTTTGCGGATTTTTACTGCTTCATGCCTTAGATTTAGATCTTTTATCCATCTCGAATCAATTTTAGTGAGTGGAGAAAGGTGCTGGTCCAGTTTCGGTCTTTTACATGTGGATAGCCAGTTCTCCCAGCACCATTTGTTGAATAGGGATTCTTTTCCCCAGGGTATGTTCTTGTTTGGTTTATCAAAGATTAGGTGGCTGTAAGATATGAGGTTCATTTCGTGGTTTTCTATTCAGTTCCAGATGTCTGTTTTTCTGTATTTGTGCCCATACCATGCTGTTTTGATCACTATGGCCTCATAGTACAGCCTAAAGTCTGGTAGGCTGATGCCCCCAGCTTTGTTTTTATTACTAAGAATTGCCTTTGTTGTAAGGGTTTTTTCTGGTTCTGTGAAGAATTATTTTTTCCAAATCTTGAAAGTGTGATGTTGGTATTTTATTGGGGATTGCATTGAATCTGTAGATTGCTTTGGGAAGTATAGACATTTTCACAATGTTGGTTTTTCCCATCCATAAGTGTGGTACATTATTCCATTTGTTAATATCTTCTGCTATTTCTTTTATTAAGGTTTTATAATTTTCTTTATAGAAGCCCTTCACCTCTTTTTTTAGGTATATTCCTATGTATTTCATTTTCTTTGACGCTACTGTGAAGGGAAACGTGTCCTTAATTTACTTCTCATCTTGATTGTTATTGGCATATACAAAGGCTTCTGATTCGTGGACATTGATTTTATATCCTGAGACATTACTGTATTTTTTGATCACTTCCAGGAGTCTTGGGATTGAGTCTTTGGAGTTCTCTAGGTATAAGATCTTATCGTTGGCAAAGAGGGAGAGTTTGACTTCCTCTGCCTCCATTTGGATGCCCTTTATTTCTTTGTCTTGCCTGATTGTATTGGCTAGAACTTCCAGCACTATGTTGAAGGACAGCCTTGTCTGGTTCCATTTCTAAGTGGAAAAGCTTTCAGTTTTACTCCATTCAGTATAATATTAGCTATGGCTTTGTCATAGATGGCTTCAATCAGTTTAAGAAATGTGCCACCTAGGCCTATATTCTTCAGAATTCTAATTAGAAAAGGATGTTCAATTTTATTGAATGCATTTCTGCATCTATTGAGAGGATCATATGGTCTTTGTTTTTGCTTCTGTTGATATGGTAAATTATATTTATGGACTTGCATATGTTAAATCAGCCTAAATTCCCTGGGATGAAACCTACTTGATTGTGATGAATGATTTATTTAATGTATAGCTATAATCTATTGGCTATTTATTGAGAATTTTTGCATGTATATTCATTAGTGAAATTGGTCTGAAATTCTCCTTTTTAGTTGGATGTTTTCCTGTTTTTGGTATCAGGGTGATGTTTGCTTTGTTAGAACGTGTTGGGGAAGATGACTTCCTTCTCCATTTTTTTGGAATAATTTCTGCAGTATGGGGTGTAAGCTCTTCTTTGTTTGGTAGACTTCTGGTGTGAAGCCATCTGGGCCAGGGCTTTTTTGTTGTTGTTGTAGGAGATTTTTTTATTGTTTCTTTGATCTCAGTTCTTAAAATCGGTCTGTTCAAGAGGTCTATTTTTTCTTGATTAAATCTAGGGAGAGGGTATGATTCTAGGTATTGATCCATTTCCTCCACATTGTCAAATTTCTGGGCATAGAGTTTCTTATGGTACTCAGAGATGATCTCTTGTATCTCTATGGCATCTGTTACATTCCCTTTATCATTTCTGATTGAGTTGATTAGAGATTTTACTTTTCTGTTTCTAGTTCATCTGGCCAATGGTTTATCGATTTTATTTATTTTTTTGAAAAACTGACTTTTTGTTTAGTTAATTTTCTGAATGTTTTGTTTTCAGTTTCATTCATCTCTGCTTTAATTTTGGTTATTTATTTTCTTCTGCTGGGTTTGGAATTTAATTATTCTTTTTCCTACTCCATAAGATGGTTCATAAGTTTGTTGCTGTGCTCTGTTTCTGTTTTTCGAATATAGGCATCAATGTGATAAATTTCCCTTTTAAGACTGCTTTTGCTGCATTGCACAAGTTTTGGTAACTTGTGTCTTCATTGTTGTTATGTTTGAGGAATTTATTATTTGTTCTTTTATCTCTTTCTGAACCCAACTGTCATTCATCATGAGGTTGTTTAATTTCCAAGTCTTTGTGTGGGAAGGAATGTTTTTGTTGGAGTTGAGTTCCACCTTTATTGCCTTGTGGTCTGTAATTTCTGTTCTTTTGGTTTTGCTGAGGTTTGATTTGTATCCTAGAATGTGGTTAATTTTGGAGTACGTACCATGGCTAAAGAGGAAAATGCATGTTCCTTAGCTTTGGGATAGTGTGTTCTGTATATGTCTATTAATCCCATTTATTCTAGGGTCACACTTCAGTCCTTTGTATCTTTGTTTAGTTTCTGTTTAGAGGATCTGTCCAGTTCTGTCAGAGGGGTGTTAAAGTCCCTGACTATTATGGTGTTAAGAGATATCATATTGCTTAGACCAGTTAAGGTCGGTTTTATAAATCTGGGAGCATTTAAGGTGAATGCATACATATTTAAAATTAAAATGTCTTCTTGTTGAATTGTTCCTTTAACTAGTATAAAATGTCCATCTTTATCTTTCTTAAGTCGCTTTAAATTCACTTGTACCTGAAAATAAGATTGCAACCCCTCCTTTCTTCTGGTTTCCATTTGCTTGAAATACTCATCTCTTAATCCTGAGTCTTGATTTGTCCTTCAAGGCTAGGTGTGTCTCCTGAAGACAGCATATGTATGGCTTGTGCTTTTTTTTTAATCCAGTCAGCCAGCCTATGCCTCTTCATTGGCGAATTCAGTCCATTGACATTTATTGAGAGAATTGATAAGTGTGGTAGAGTTCTATTCATCTTATTTTGTGGAAGTCATGCAGTTTTATCCTTTGCACCATTCTGGAAGCTGTGTTTTGACCTTTAGCTTCTAGGAGTTTACTTTGCTGGTGGGGCATTCTCGTGGTCAGTGTTGAGAATAGGTCTAAGTATTTCCTATAGAACTGATCTTGTTGTGGCAAATTTTTATTTCTCCAATTTTGAAGCTTAGTTTAGCAGGGTACAGAATTCTGGGCTGAAAATTTTTTTGTTTAAGAATGTTGCAGGTGGGCAACCATGCTCTTCTGGCTTGGAAGGTTTCAGTTGAAAAGTCTGCTGTCATCCTAATGGCTCTCTGCCTCTGTAGGTCAGTTGGTCTGCCTCTGTAGGTCCTGACTGCTTGAAGAACTTTTTCTTTCATCTTGACTTTGGACAGGTTCATTAAAATGTGTCTTGGAGAGAGTTGTGTCATCTTGAGTTGAGATGATCTGGGGTTCAATATCCATGTGAAAGGAGTGTGTCAGGGTCTTTAGTAAAACTTGGGAAGTTTTCCTTTATGATGGTCTGCAGTAGGCCTTCCATTCCTTTGGGATAATCTTCTCCTTCAGGAATACTTGAACACTTCATGGAGTCTCCTAGTTCTCTAAGCACCTGTTCTGTTTTCTCTTTCTTCTTTTCTGCCTCTTTAACTATCTGGGTTAACTTGAAAGCTTTATCCTCTAGCTCTGAGGTTCTTTCTTCTCCATGGTCTAACCTATTTTTGATACTTTTACTACATCTTTACATTCCCTGATTGTCTCCTAAATTTCCTTCAGCTCTGCCATATCCTTTCTATATTCTACATATCTTTCATCTAACTTTTGGTCTTTCCATTTTCTCATCCATTCCTTTTATTGTCTTTATCATCCATATTTTAAATTCCCTTTCTGTGAAGTCCATTAATTATTTAGAGGTAGAGTTTTCTGCAGTAGCTGCCTCATGGTCCCTTGGGGGAGTTCCTCTATTTTTGTTTTTCATTTTGCCTGAATTTTTCTGTTGGTTCCTCCTGTGTTCTTACTTCTTGTTTACCACCTTGTCCTTGGTTTTCCTTCTCACTGCCACCTTTGTTTTAAACATTAGTTGTTGCTCTTTCTGGCAGTATGTTGCAGTGTGTCACTAGGACACCAGGTAGTGCTGTGGTTTCTTTTAAGAGACAGCACAGCCAGCAACCTCTATGGTCCTTATTCCAAACTTAGTCACCTGATTGTTTCCTCAGCATTCAGACCCTGCCAGATGATTTAAGGATTCTTAAAGCTCACAAGAATCCTTCAGGAGCAGGTCTTACAGTGCCCCCTGACTCTAGATCCTGGGGGGAGCAGGAGTCCCTCAGACTTTTTCAAGGGTGAAGTTATCCCTGCAGGCAAATTAAAACACCCATGCTTCAGGCCCCTGCATTGCCACTCACCAAACCTATGGCAAATCCACTCCAATCGGCATTCAAATCTGGTTGTTGTATACTGTTGGAGTCTGCTCACTCTTCCAAGTTTTCCACTTAATGCGCCGCTTCCTCCAACAACTGAAACCTCCGCAAAGGCTTCTTCCCAGCCTGGGCCTCCATGGGGGGTTGGGGGAGGGGGTAGCCAATCTCAGCTGGTTGCAATCACTTGCCTAATTCATCAGATTTCCACCCTTCTGGATCATATTCTGTATCTAGCTCACTACTTCCTCCCTGTGCTCCCTGAGCTATGACTCTAGGTAAGGTCCTTGAGCCAGGTATGACTGGGTTTTTTTTTTTTTTCCCCAGTCATTCTGGGAAAGTTCTGCTGAACAATCCTTCTGGTCCACCATCTTGCTCCCTACCCTTCATTTCTGAAGAGAAAAAAACGGAAAATCCTGTTCAATTTCTGTGGTAAGTTAGGGACTGAAGCAATCTGAATAACAATGAAAGTACTTGCAGTCATACTTTTTTTTTTTTGAGACAGAGACTCACTCATCATCCTGGGTAGGTGCTGTGGCATCATAGCTCACAGCAAACTCAAACTCTTGGCTCAAGAGTTCCTCTTACCTCAGCTTCCCAAGTAGCTGGAACTACAGGCATCTGCCACAACGCCTGACTAGGTTTTTCTATTTTTAGTACAGATGGGGTCTCTCCCTTGCTCAGGCTGGTCTGGAACTTCTTAGCTCAAGCAGTCCACCTTGAGCCTCTCACCTCAGCCTCCCCAAGTGCTAAAATTACAGGCATGAGCCACCGTGCCTGGCCGGAATAATACTTTGCACGGGATTCATGTTCTAATGGAAGAAGGGACTGAAGGAGTGAAGAAATGGAGTGTAAGACACAGAACCAGGCAGGTGAATTGGGACTGAGAGCTGGGGCTTAAGGAGGTCGCCAGAGGTAGAATATCATGTAGGCTTCTATCCTGTTCCCTTTATTCCTCTAACCCTCCATACCCTCAGGCACCTGTAGTCCCACCCACTTGGGAGTCTGAGGGGAGAGGATCACTTGAGCCCAGGAATTTTTTTTTTTTTTGAGACAGAGCCTCAAGCTGTCACCCTGGATAGAGTGCTGTGGCATCACAGCTCACAGCAACCTCCAATTCCTGGGCTCAAGCAAGTCTCCTGCCTCTGCCTCCCAAGTAGCTGGTACTGCAGGCACCCGCCACAACGCCCGGCCATTTTTTGGTTGTAGCCGTCGTGTTTGGCGGGCCCAGGCTGGATTCGAACCCGCCAGCTTAGATGGACATGGCTGGTGCCTTAGCTGCTTAAGCCACAGGCACCAAGCCGAGCCCAGGAAGTTTTAAGATCTGTAGTCCCCAACACGATACCAGTCTGTGGCCTGTTAGGAACCAGGCTGCATAGCAGGAAGTGAGCAGCTGGTGGAGGGAGCCAGGCTTCACCTGAAGCTTCATTGTATTTGCAGATGTTTGCCATCACTTGCATCACCACCTGAGCTCCGTGTCCTGTCAGATAAGCAGCGGCATTAAATTCTCATAAGAGCATGAACCCTTCTGTAAATTGCACAAGTGAGGGATCTAGGTTGTGTGCTCCTATGAGAATCTAATGCCCGATGATCTGAGGTGGAGATGTAATTGTGTTCAAATCATCCCCAAACCACTACTCCCTCCCCTAATCCATAGGAAAATTGTTTTCCATGAAACCAGTCCCTGGTGCCAAAAAGTATGGGGACTGCTGTTTTAGATGTCTAAGACAACTTTTAGGTTAGGCGTGGTAGTGGCTCACACCTATAATCCTAGCACTTTGGTTGGCTGAGGCCAGAGGATCACTGGAGGCCAGGAGTCTGAGCAAGAGTGAGCCCTCATCTCTACAAAAGATAGAAAAGTTATCTGGGGGTGGTGGTGTGCACCTGTAGTCCCAGCTACTTGGGAGACTGAGGCAGGAGGATCTCTTGAGTCCCAAGAGTTTGAGGTTGTAGTGAGTTATGATGATGCCACTGTACTCTAGCGGAAGTTGACAGAGTGAGACCCTGTCTCACAAAAAATAAAAAACAGCCTTCAAGTAGATTTATAAGATTTTAATTAATCCTGCTTAATATAGCATATCTCAGATACATTTTATCTGATTCTAGTCTAAGATTTATGTATTTATTTTATTATTTATTTATTTGAGACTGAATCTCATTTCCTCACCCTTGGTAGAGGTTGCTTACAGTAACCTCAAATTCTTGGGCTCAAGTGATCCTCTTGCCTCAGCCTCCCGAGTAGCTGGGACTACAGGTGCATGCCACAACACCTGGCTAATTTTTCTGTTTTTAGTAGAGATGGGATCTCCCTGTTCTTCAGCCTGGTCTCAAACTCCTGAGTTCAAGCAATCCACCTGCCTTGGCCTCCCAGAGTGCTAGGATTACAGGGATGAGCCCCTTGCCTGGCCCTAATCTTAGGAAGGTGAGGTAGAGACATCCAGCACCAGGACAGAGGTTGGCTGATGGAGCTCTGAAGGAGCAGTGAGCTGGGAGTGGGCAGCTGTTCCAGTAGCCTTCACTGGGCAACACTGGTAAAGGAGGTTGTCTTAATAATGCCTTCTGATGATCAGGATTTTACTGGGCCATTTCTAGGGCAATTAATTAGAGGGTGAAAATTGAGAAATGTGTTCTGTAACTTAGAAACCTATTAAATAGCCAAGCTTATTCTAGGAAATGTTATGGGAGGTGAGAAAGGTGGCAACATTTATTGAGTAATCCTTTCCTCCAGCGATTTACAATACCCCTTTGATCATACATTAAATTTCTGTGTAATCGAGGAACTAGTAGTAGACTATATTGTAATCCATTGATCTTTCTTTCCATATCATCTCATGTTTTGTTTTTGTTTTTTGACACAGGGTCTCACTCTGTCACCTGTGCTGGGTTACAGTGGTGTAGTCATAGTTCTCTTGTAACCTCAAACTCCTTGGCTCAAGTGATCCTCCTGCCTCAGCCTCCTGAGTAGCTGGAACTACAGGCATGTATCACCAAGCCCAGCTAACTTTTTTATTTTTTGTAGAGATGGTTGCTTGCTGTTTTGTTTAATACTGTTTTAATATTATAATTTCATAATACATCTTAACATCAGATATGATTAGATACCACCTATCTTCAATACTACTTTTTTCTAAGGCTTTTCTAATTTTAAAGTGGCAGAAAAGTTGAAAGTAATATAATGAATATGCGTATTTGTTTCACCTAAATTGACAAGCAGCGCTTTGAAGCCATCACTGTCATTGTTTTTCTTGCAGAGTATACAAAACCCAGCTATGAACACAGGGACATGCTTGTAGCCTTTAAAGAGTGAAAGGTTAACTGCAGAACTGTAAAAATAGCTCAGGTGCCATTATCATCACTGCACTTCACACAGTTGACAAATGAAAGCCCAAAGTGGGATGCAGACCAGGCGTCTGAGGGCCCAGAGGCAGTAATACTGCATCTCTTCGTTGGGTAATACCCAGTGACTTGTCTGGCCCCCATGGGACACTGAGGGACAGGCACGAGCCTGCAGTCATGAGAAAGCCCTGTCTGCAAGTGTCTCGCCCTCCCCTTTGGTGAGCCTCAGCCTCCACCTCCCTACAGTGCAGCCTGGTCTGGTTGGGCTCAGTCCTCCCGGCTCTAAGCCGCCAAGTCTACGACTCTAAACTCTTCAGCAACAATGAGGTGCATGCGAACCTGTGTCTGAGCAGTGGCCCTAGGTCTTGGTAATGACTTAAAATTTTGAGCCCCCAAGGGAGAGCAGCTCTCCTTCCTTTTAATTATAAATTAGACAAGTGCACATTGGCCCCTCCTTTTAAGAGCCTGTTCTAATCTGTCTACTCATGTGTTTCTGAAGACTGTCACAAGGTCCCCAGACTGCAGCCTTCTCGGTTCACTAGTTACAACTGGAAGATCAGTAGAAGCTTCCCTTCATCCCGTGTGCATGTGAATCTACAGTGAGTTGGGGGTTAACAGCAAGTGATAGCATGGGTTTCATGAAAGCCTTTATCCTTCAAGGATGGCATGTCTTTGTTTACCTCTGAGTTTTATTCTTAGTAACCATACAGTTTTATAGACTTGTCTTCTGCCTCTTAGATGATAAAAATCCTCATAATAGATAATATATTTTGAACCAGATACCTAGGCAGTGTTCTTTGTGCACAGTAAATTAGTCTCGAGGACTTATATTCAGAAATACTCAGAGGTGAACACTCAAGAAAGGAGGTGTTTTTACTTTTGGAGGGAGGGGCATTCCCTGACTATTGCTTTGCTGTTCCTTCAGACTTATGAAAGAGGCTAGTAATGCTACCCTTATATAAAGGTATTACACGTGGTTTCCAGGGCTACATAAGCTAATGGCCTTGGGGGACTGACGTGCCATTTGGTGTGGAGTTATAGAGCTTAGTTAGCTTTGGCATTTCCCCTAGTAAGTCCCAAGGCAAAATTAGGAGTCTTCAGAAATGAGATGTGAACAAACATGTATTAAAATTCTAGGGTGGCGCCTGTAGCTCAAGCGGCTAACGTGCCAGCCACATACACCAGAGCTGGCAGATTCCAATCCGGCCTGGGCCTGCCAAACAATGACAACTACAACCAAAAAATAGCCGGGTGTTGTAGCGGGCACCTGTAGTCCCAGCTACTCGGGAGGCAAGAGAATTGCTTAAGCCCAGGAGTTTGAGGCTGCTGTGAGGTGTGACGCCACTGCACTCTACCCAGGGCGATACCTTGAGGCTCTGTCTCAAAAAAAAAAAAAAAAATTCTAGTGACTAGGAATTTTGTCTTCCTGATGTTTATACCTCAGTTTATTCAGCAGAAAATTACTTCAAATATTGATACTAAAATTGCAGGACGGAGTGGGGAGACATGAAAATGTCTCTTACAAATGTTTTAAGTGTAAAATTAATCTTTGTGAGAGTTTGCTTTTTTTCCCCCCCACCTGACCTTCATTTCTCTGATAGAATAGTGCTACAGAGGAAGGTCACTATTGTTCACTAGTTTATAATAAATAACACTTTCTTACGGTTTTTGACACAGCAGACACGTACCGTCCATTCAAATGCCACGGCTCCAGAGGAAAAAGCTAACCAGATAATTATTTGCATGCTTCAAAAAATATGGGCAATTAAATCTAGTTGCTTACTAGCATGACCAGCATTGTGTCAGTGGATCTGGGTGTCCGCTAGTCTTAGGAATTTTTTCAGCGTTATCAGTGTCAATATAAGACCTGATGGAATTTACTGGTGACCTAATTAATTTCTCTTCACCAATAAAGATTCAATCTTTGAGACATGATTTATAAGCTAAAAGCTTCTGTACCAAGTGCTTTTTTTTTTTTTTTGAGATGGTCTCATTTTGTGACTCTCAGTAGAGTGCTGTGGCATTACAGCTCACAGCAACCTCAAACTCCTGGGCTCAAGCGATTCCCTTGCCTCAGCCTCCCAAGTAGCTGGGACTACAGGCACCCGCCACAATGCCTGGCTATTTTTATTTATTTTGTTGTCGCAGTTGTCATTGTTGTTTAGCTGGCCCAGGCCAGGTTCAAACCCGCCAGCCTGGGTGTACTGCCCCCGCCCCTACCTACCCATTGTCATAACTCCCTGACCAGAGACTTTAGCTGCACTAACCCTCTCCAAGCTACCCCAGTTGCCTATGACATTGTTTGTACAAGGTCACACCCTGCATTTCCTGTGAGACAGCATTTTCTAATTGATTGTGGAATTTTAGCTAGAACCAAAGGAATGAAACTTGTTTTTTTTTGAGACACAGCCTCAAGCTGTCCACCCTGGACAGAGTGCGGTGGCATCACAGCTCACAGGAAATCTCCAATGCCTGGACTCGAGCGAGTCTCTTGCCTCCGCCTCCCAAGCAGCTGGGACTACAGGCTCCCATCACAACGCCCAGCCATTTTTTTTTTTTTTTGGTTGCAGTCGTCATTGTTGTTTGGCAGGCCCATGCTGGATTCGAACCCACCAGCTCAGGTGTACGTGGCTGGCGCCTTAGCCCGTTGAGCCACAGGTGCCGAGCTGAAACTTTTTATATAAATGCAATTTGATGTCTCTGCACATTAACTGCAACAATATGATTGACTTGTAAATATCTTCCAGGAGGACAGTGCTGTACTTGTCCAGTTGATTTTGCAACATCTTAAAGATATAACCATGTATAATTATGCTGTTCAAGGATGAATGGGTCCCTTAGAAGATTAGAAATAACTTTCCTCTTCCATTTATAGATGCAGAAGAGTAATATTCAGAGAAAAGTTATTTAAAACAAATGTTGTTTACTGGACCTAAAACATTCCTACTTAATGTCAGAAAAATAAAACCAGAAGAGTATTTAAGAAAAAGTCACAATAAATATTTTGAGGCTAAAAAGTTTCATTAGCTAGTTCCAGTATGCACACCCTATCCTTCACATAATCTCTTTGGACACTCAGGGCTTATTCCAATTTGGCCATATTTTTCTTATCTCAGAATCCACACTTCTCCAACCTTAGTCTTAAATTCTGATCTAATTTTTTTTTGGGGGGCGGGGCAGTTTTTGGCCGGGGCTGGGTTTGAACCTGCCACCTCTGGCGTATGGGGCCGGGGCCCTACTCCTTTAAGTCACAGGCACTGCCCAATTCTGATCTAATTTTTATTTTCAGATCCAAAGTAGTCCCCCACTGCCAGCTTGCCGAGGCTGGGCTCTAAGGAGCTCCAGACTGTGTCTGCCTTTAAGTGGGTTAACTGGCTTGACTGTCAGGCCTTTGCAAGAGCTGCATCTTCACATCCAAAGCCTCTCACTGAAACTCCTGTTCCTCCCATCTCTGGAAGCCAATTTATTCCATGTTTCCTTTGTGTTTCCCACTCAGACCTGTTTTTCAGCAGAGTCCTGGCAAGACAGCTCACCCAGTCCAATCCTCCTTTTGCTTTTACACTTCCTAAACCCAACTTCAACTCAGAAGCCTTTGACAACCAACTTCAGTAAGGTCACCTGTGATTCTCTTTTTAAGTATCATTTCATCTACCTGTACTGAAGGCAAAAATTTCTTCAATGCTTAATTTTTATTAAACTGGCGAGACTTAAGCTTTTAGTCTTATAAGCCGTCATACTCTGTGTCGTAAGCAGAGAGGTCAGTAAGGTGTACATGGCAAGAATGGAGATCTGAGGCGGATTCTCACTGTGTTGCCCGAACTGTTCTTAAACTCCTGGGCTCAACTGATCCTCCCACCTCAGGCTCCTGAGTAGCTGGGACCACAGGCTTTACCACCACACCTGGCTTCAAGAACAGATCTTTTAATAACTATCCTTCTTCAGTTTTTCCTACAGAATTACAAAATCACTTACTTGTTTCATTATAACATACCACGTGTGTGTAGCTGGTCGTTTTTTCCTCCTACCCTACTTTTTTGTGTTCTGGAATCTATCAGCTGGAGAGTATTGACCAAGTGCCTTACGTTTCTATGCTGTAGGGTACATTTGGCATACATGTTAAAGAATGAAGGCTGGCACTCAACTGCGATTTAGTGTTTCACATGAACGACAGAGCATGGAATATCCCTGATACCATAACTTCACTGTGAGCTACCTTCTCGTTTATGTGAGAACAGCAGGGTGGGTTCCACTACTGCCTTCTTTGGCAACTTGGATGATACTGCTCCAACCAGTGTAAAGCTGCAAAGAGAGGCCTTTTTTCATATTTATGTATAAACAGGTACCAGTTTTGATTTTATTTCATATTAACATACATGACACATCGCAATGAAAAATGCACAATTTAGCCATTCAGTTATCTTGCCTTACTCCAAAAGAACACTATATTCATATTAAACATTATACAGTCTTTCCACCTAACTTTACAAATGTCCTAAACCATTTTCCAGCATTTCTCACATAGAAGTCTAGTTTTGCTTTTTAAAATCACCATCTGTATCGCCCTCGTACATGCCAGGAGTTCCCTTACGGTGACTGCTGAAGGGGACCAGCCAGGTACTAGTGGGGACACCCAGGCAGCTCCAGGGCTCGCCTCTGAGGCTGCCCCTTAAGCACAGCAGTCTTGATCCCAAGAACTGATTATTTGACATTAAGTGATCAAGGACTAAATGTTGTAGTGTGTGACTACATCACAGTGAAAGGAAGGAAGGGGACCATGGCCAAGAGAAACCCTAAATGATGGAAACTTCTGCCCAAAGGTCTCCTTAAAACCAAGTGCTCCAATCCTCCTGAAACATACTGAGCAATGGAGTTATTTCATTTCTGAAAAAACGTTTGACAGATGTGACCGGATTCCAGAAATGGTGAACTGTTTGCACCTTCAATGTTTGTGTTCACGTAACACATCAACTACTGTGCGAAACTTGAGAGTGTCTGATTACATCAAAGATTTAAATGTATATATAAAAACTAGCTCAGATCATTTAACAGAACCTTTTTAGAATGGTGGTAACAAAGTTCTCCTCATGCAGTTTACTCTCTCCTACCTTCATTTTCCACCCATCATCGTAGCACATTATTTGTGCATTACCAGTTATGTCTGGGACGCTCATATCCTCATGATCAAATCAGTGAGTTTTGAATCATGTCATTCTATGCTGGTTTTAGCAGTCACCATAGGAAACATTAAGTCACATCCTAGTCAAAGAAATGTCCGTTTCTCAAACAGAAAAACCTGAGATATGAGTCAGCAACTAGCTACACTTACAGTAAAGGAAAGAACAATGACACCCCCCCCCCAAAAAAAAGCTGCTGACGTGAATTAAGGCTTCAAAAGAGGACCGTACTGTCACTGATAAAACTCAAGGCAGGAAGTTTAACAGCAGATATGTACCCCCGACCCCCACGTACTTGCTCTAGTCACCCCCAGCTGGTTGCAGCTGCCAGGACTGATTCCATACAGTGATTGCAGTTGAAGGACTCCGCTTTGATACGCCCCTACTGCAGGTCGTTTCTGAACACAGATCAGCTGTGGCTTTCCAATCTAGCTCCGTCGCCTCATCTTCCTATACTGTTTTATTCTGAATATTCTTTGCTTACTAAAGCCTCTCTCGGTCCTATTAGTCAATCTGAAAAGTCTGAGGAAATTATAGAAATACCACCTCACTGCATGCCATTGAGGAAATGAAGTTTCCTGCTTCTCCTCAGCCAATTATACCTTCCTTTGTCTCCAGTTCTTCTCTCAGTACATTCCTGTAGAATTCTGCTTTCCTGCTACATTTTTACAAACCATGCAGTGAAACAGAAATGGAAAACACCTACTTTGGCTAAGAACTGGAAGGTGCTGCTGCTTCTCTGCTACCAGCCCAAATAAATTCACATTTGGCTTTAAACCAAGTTCATCTTTATTTAAAGGATTAACAATCCCAAATTCAAACAACTCTTTGATTTATAAAGAGGGAGGTAGATTTGTTTAGCCTCCCAACCTTAGCGTAAATCATTACTCTGCCAGGTTCCTGGCCGGTAAGTTGAATCCTAGATGGTTTCCCTTCACTTTCTTCATAAAGCTGAAAAGAAAAAAAAATTAGCTACCTCCATCCGGGCCCAACTGGAATTTTGTGCATAGACAGTTTGAATTGGTCTGAAAAGTGTGATGAGCTTACCTATCTATTCCTAATGCCTAGAGAACGGGCGACCAGACGTGGCAGTGGGGAAAGCCCTGACTTTCCTGTCTGAGGTACTGGGTTTGTTCTAAAGTAGATCTTGGCATGGCCCCTAATGGTCCGTCCAGCAGAACGATGTGTGTCACTCGGCTGTCAGGAGAGCATGGGTTTGTGAGTCAGCTTTGGATGTGATCACTGCTCTTGGATCTACCATTAGTCACTGTCCCTAACAGGGGCGACCTACCCGACCCACAGCTGGCTCAGTCTCAGCACTAAGGTGCAGTAGGGAAGGGGCTGGACAAAGTTGAGCATCTGAGATCTCTCTGTAGCACAGCATGAAAATGGTAGGGGATTTTTGTCTTCCAACACCAAATACACCTGCTTTTGTAAGAACAAGAGCACGTGCAATTCAATGAGTAAAACCGTTTCCTCTGTCTACGGGCAGTGGAGAGCACCTGCCCTACCACCTCTGTCAAGAGAAATACCAACTGACCTCTCCAATGCAGATGTCGACAGAGAAGAACTGGGTGGATCCACACCATAGCTCCATTTTCCAAAAATATATATGTATGTACATATATATATTTCAGATTTACAGGGAATATTTTGTGTGAACAAAAAAAGAAAAATCTGTCCATAGAAGTTGCAAGTGCCTTTCTTCTCAGGAGACCTCAATGATTTCCATGCTGCCTGAGAAGCTAGACTGACTGCCCACTTTCCCCAGTTCCTCCCGCGACCTGTTCTCTGACATGATGCTCTCTCCGAACTCCATTTGGCAGCTTCTCCGTTTAAACTGCTTTTCAAAGGGGCTCTCTTCGTGCCAGCTCCGCCTCGAGTCAGCTCTGTCACTTGGCTTCTGCCGCCTGCGCACGGAGAAGACTTGGTCGCTGCAGGTGGGCAGCTGGCTGCAGCTGTAGGCAGAATAGCCGGCATTGCCTCCGTAGACGGGGTAGAAGTGAGAGGACTCTGCAGCAAAATACCAACTACCGGTCAGGGAAGGGGCAGAGGTCTGGGGAGCCAAGATCTCTGAGTGCCAGCCCTTGAGGCCCAGCCCGGCAGCAGACTTGGTGAGGTGTTGCTGGCTGGCGGACAGGCCAAAAAGGAAGTTGGTGTGGTGATTGTCCTCCACACTCCCACTTCGGTGCAAAGGGGAGAAGAGGGACCTCTGGGTGGCACCACTGCTGCCGGTTCTTACTGAGTGCAATCGCTTACTCTGGCTATCGGAAGGCCTGGTAGGCTGGGGCTTCTTGGGGATGTTGGCTTCCTCCTTATCTGGGCTGGTTTCGGGACTCTGCTCTGATACTTCCTGAACTGGGGAGAACTGGCATAACTTGTTGGTCCCATCCAGAGTAGTGGACGGTTTGTAGTATTCCAAACCATCTTCTGATGAAGAGAAACCATGTAAGGATGCTGCCACGCTGGCTGAATACGAAAGTGATTTGATATCCAGCGAGAAGGACCGCTTGAGCTTACTGCTGTCTTCCAGCCTGTCTGAGGACAGGTGGAGCCCATGGAGCGCCTGGACCAGCGGGCTGTCCTCTAACAGTGATGGCTGCATGCCGGGCACACTGGCAGCATGCACAGGCCCTAGCCCTGCTGCCTCTGAGGTAGCTGAGTCAGCACAGGGTGGACTGAGGAACAGCTCACTTTTCTGTCCACCCTCTGAGACTGCAGGGACAGGATCGTTTGGCTTCTCCAGGTGCAGCAGCTTGAGTTTGCTCTTTGGCCCTGATACTCCAGTCTGGTCCTTAATCTTCTTCTCATAGTCCAGGAGTTGGCCCAGAAAATTGAAGTTTGGAGATATAGTAGGTCTCTTTTCTTTCACAAATCTATCAAGAGAGGAAAAAAAAGTCCTGTATTTTACAACTATACTGTATCTTAATATTAAGTGGATAATTATTAAACAGACTTTCTCAAATAACTATAGAAGAGGATTGGTTTTAAAGTTCAGGGCTATGTCTCAAGGTGGACAGTACAAAGGGCCTCTCTCTGTGTAGGGGCAGCTCCACGTCCCTGGATCATGTCAGAGATAGGGAGGCGGGCCTCAGAGCTCTAGGGTCAGCCTCCTCATTTTCAAGGATCCAGGGCTTCCAATGTGATTGATAAGAGATGATTCACTGCCACCACCAAGGACTTCCCCCCACATAACACCAATGCCACCATCAGAAGTATAGTACAACACTCGCTCTCCAGCTTTAACTTCCAATATCATCCCCTCTCTCAAAGTCCCCATGGTCACTTCTCAAGATATTTCACATTTTAAATTAATGGCAAAAAGAAGATGGTATCAGATAGTCAAAGTATCAAAACACACATTTCTGAGTTCCTTCTTTTTTGTTCTCAACCTGATAGAATAACCAGCTACAAAGTGCTAAGCACTATGTTAATGCACTGAATTGAATTCATTTAATCCTCAAAGCTAGCCTGTGTCAGCTGGGGGTAATTATCCCCTTCATGCAGGTATACAAAGTCTGTAAGTAACTTGCTCAAAATCACACAGCTACTTCATAGCGGCACTGAATTCAAAACCATATCTGTCTAATGTCTAGGTCCATTTTTGGAACCATCACATTAAAAAATATTCATCAAGGGTGGCGCTTGTGGCTTAAAGAGTAGTGTGCCGGCCCCATATGCTGGAGGTGGTGAGTTCCAACCCAGCCCCAGCCAAAAACTGCAAAAAATAAATAGATAAAAAATAAAAAATATTCATCGAGGGATCAAAACTCATAACAGATAGCTTTCGTGTTTCACTGGGTAAACACAGTATCTTAGAAATGGTGGACAAATTCTTCAGGGGCCTGGAACCTCATGAACACTCTTCAGATGACGCAGGAGTAAAACTACACTCAAACTTTGCATTTGAATAAGGGACCAGAAAAACTAAAACTCCATAGAAACCAAGTGACCTGAAGCAAATTAACAAAGCCAGAAATAACTGGCTCAACTACAACAAGAATAAATGTAGGAATTTGAAACCCCCTATATTTACACAATAGTGAGACCTCGGTCTCCTAAATGAATGAATGTAGAGTCCTCATAATGAGACTTTGTAACATGATACAGGGTGCCTTTTCTTCTGGTTTCCACGCAGAGCAGGAGGACCTCGGGGAGAAAAGCTTGAATGGAGGACCCAGCTGCGCCAGTCTCCCACCTCAGACAGGAAGCTGCTAGGGCAGCTCATTTCTGTTTTTCAAACTTTGCAATTTAAGGGAAGAAAAAGTCCAATTGTTAAAACAGGCCTGTTCCATGTGTTTCTATTTCTGCTGCTTTATCACACGAAAATGAACCACTTCTACCTACCAAGGTGTGCAGAGGACGCAGACTCGCCAGAGACTGGGGGCAACCCTATCAAAGTCAGACACTGCAAAATCTGGCCAACTCTACAATGTAGGACATTTTCCCCAATGAATGGAGTCTGACAGTTAGTTGGTTTTATACTTGCATGCATTAGGCTTTGTCCTCACAGCAATACAAAGTTTGAAGCAGAGCAGAGTTTCTGTAATGAGCATTCTACTGAAAGTTTTTCTCCCCTCATATTTAAATCAGAACAAATGGTATTTCTCCATTTAGGGAAAAGAATAAAATCCCATGATAGAATGGAGATCTCTGCTTGGATTTGTTTTTCCTTTGGGTCACAAAGTAGCTGACAATGAATTGACACATTAGGGCAGAATTAATGCTAATGATAAAACTGCATTCTTTTCCAATCTTTGCAAGACCATTTAAAAATCCACAGTAACCTGCAGAGAATGTGACTAAAATAATCATAGTCTGTTTCAATCTGGTTATCCACCCTCATCTCTGTTCCTATGTCTGTTCAAATGAAAAGCCCATCACAGAAGACATGACCTTGTCCTCACCTGTAAGCTTCGTCTAAAGACATGTCCATCCTCTTCATGATGTAGGCGATAGCGATGGTAGCAGAGCGAGAGATCCCAGCTAAGCAGTGCACTAGGACACAGCCATTGGAGGCTTTTGCTTTCTCTGTACGAGTCAAATTCAAGAAAGGTCACTACTAACAATTTTGTTCAGCAGTAAAATCTTATTTCCAATTACTTACACAGTATCTTTCACCTGAAAAACCTCAAAGCAAATCTCATCTGTTTACATCATAGTTATTCTTTCAACATTCTTTTGAGGAGTTAGGGGAAGATGATTTCCCCACTATTGACAAACAGGTCCAATGTGACAAAAATTAAGGTCCAAAGTGTTAATAACCAATTTGTTTACTAACTCAAGTTGCCTGACTTATTTCAATACTTTTCACTGTGCATGTTTTATTTATTATTAGTATTCTTCAGAGATAAGGCATCAGGGCACAATCATAGCTCACTACAGCCTCAATCTAGTAGGCTTAAGTGATCCTCCTACCTCAGCCTCCTGAGTAGCTAGGAATACAAGCATGTAACACACTCAACTAAATTTTAAATTTTCAGTAGAGACGAGGCCACACTATGTTGCCCAGGCTGGTCTTGAACTCCTGGCTTCGCCCTCAAAGGATCCTCCCACCGTGGCCTCCCCATAACATGGTAGAAGGACTCATGGATACTTTGTTAGAACCAAAGAAGCAGGGAAATCCAAACAGTCCTGCCATATCTCACGTTGAGAGGCCTAAAAAGCTTACACGTGGAAGTGGATGAAGCTACCCCTACAGATCCAAGGTAACATAAATGTTGGTTGCCTGTAAACAACTAATTTTTAACCAGTACTATGACTGCCTTAATTCTAAATAATCACATGTTTGCTGAGCCATGAAGCTGTTCCCACATAACTATTCTTCCTTTTTCATGCTTGGTAAATACTAGTAAAAGTTTGCCAAACCTTATGTTAAAATTTTTATAATGAACAGATATGCAAGGAATCTGTTCGGGCAGCTGAATAATACAAGGTTGCTCAGTCTCACTGCCTGTGTTATAAATATTACAAATTTCTAGTGTCTGTGATTTCTTCTTCATTCATTATGTATGAAACAACAGGGATTCTGGATGGTATATGAACAGTCAAGCAGCAAGCAACCTTCCATCTTGAAAGGGAAACCAACCACAGTAAAACCGTAACAGGTGAACAGGAAGCCACCCTGAACAAAGAACTGAGTGCTGTACACAGTAATGACACATAAACCCGTGTACAGGAGGTCTCCTGCCTCGTCCTGCTCCCGGCTATGTAATTTAGCCTACACTACAAAAGTGTTACCCCTTTTGCCATGGCTGCTAAGAAGCTTAAAGCTAAGGTTTTTACCCAATTTCAACAGGAAATGGCAATTCAGATTTTCTGTCATATTTACTGTACCTTCTTAGTTCCATATTACTTGGTTCTTGCCCTGTCATCCTGGTTTAATGTGCATGTATGAGAATGTATGTTAATCTCCTATTATAAGATGCTCTGAATCCTCATTGGAAATAGGCTGGGTTTAAGTACTTTTTTTTTCAAGTGTTGACAATACTCCCTCATTATATTTAATACATGATTCAAAAACTAGACCTTAAGGACGTAGACAGGCCTTGCTTCTAACATTCCCCCCCAAACGATCTCATACTAGGTACACAGCATATACCCAGTTAAAGCTAACTAACAGATACATATTTTAAAACAGCAATATTCATAAAAAATTTGGAAAAGGTTAGAAGGAAATAAAACAATGATAGTAATGTATGTGTTACGAGTTGCGGTTACAGTGTTTTCTTTTTTTCTAACTTAGGAAATTAAGCAGCTTCTGCAGGTTTCTGAGTAGAGAACGACCAGAAGGCAGTGATGATGAAAACTGGAAGTAAAAATAGCAGAATGCCATTACAGAAACTCAGGGATAAAATCTAGGTTAAATGAGGGAAGAGAGAACTGCAAATCAAAGGGGTGAAGACCCACTGAAGATGAGAAACCACAATGGCAAAAAACGAGGAAGTAATGACTAAGTAAGGTTACGAAGTACAGCTGTAGGGAGAGACAAAAAGAGAGAAATTCCTCATAATGATTTTTAAAATATTTATTAAGAGCCAATTATGTTGGGCGGTGCCTGTGGCTCAAAGGAGTGAGGTACCAGTCCCATATGCCGGACGTGGTGGGTTCAAACCCAGCTCTGGCCAAAAACTGCAAAAAATAAATGAATAAATAAATAAATAAATAAACTAGGCCCTTCTTATAAAAAAAAAAAAAGCCAATTATGAGTCAGGTACTTTCCAAGTGTTCAATGCATACACATTGTATTCACTTTAACCCTCACAATTCTTCATAAGGTAGGTATACTATTTTCAGTTTTCAGATCTGAAACTGAGGCTCACGCAAGTTTTAAGTAACTGCCCAAAACACCTAACTGATAACCAGGGGAGACAGGCCTCCAGTTCAGACAGTTCGGCTCACCTCCCTATAGCACCTCCTCCATGCAGAGCCATGGGTTCAGTGGGTGAGATGGGACAGAGGTCTAAGACACAGGGAGAAGGGAACAGAGCCTGGGAAGCAGCCAGCTGGGCTCGGAGACACCTCATGAGCATTCCTCAGCATGAGCAGGCAAACGTTTTACTGTTGCCTACCTTAACTACAAATAAGAATAGAACTCCATGAAAACCAGAGTCCTTCTGACAAACCCCAGAGTTGTGCTAAAATTTAATGTGAACTAAACTAAAGGAAAAAAAATACCTATGTGCCTGTAAGTCATTAAGTGCAAGTACAGGGTACATCTTCCACTTACATCCTCTGCCATGACTGACCACGGCTTCAAACACCAGGTAAGGGAAGACTGGCAGTTACAGAGAATAAAGGCTGAATTCAAACAGTGGGCTGGAGATTGTGCCTTGAATTATTTGTGTAACATAAAGGTGATGATTCTAGTAAAGCAGGTCCAAGCAAATGAAATACTGGTAAGTAAAAAATATTTGCACATATCACAAGTAAATTATGGTATGTGTTTAACCAAGTTGGAACAACGTAAGTTCCTTTTGTATGAACGAAAATTAGCATGATGACCTCAATATCTCCCATAGAAGAAAATAAGCTGGGGGCAAAGTTCTTCACATTCTCTATTTTCTGCTAACCCTTCCTAACGCTTAGACATCGTACAGGGGTATCCAATCTTTTTTCTCTCTGCTGCACATTAGAAAAATAAGAGCTGTCTTGGGCCACATATTAAATATGCAAACCCTAAAGCTGATTAGTCGGGGATGGGGAGTGCGGGGGGAAGAAGGCCATGGAGACTTTTCGTGATATTTGACACCACAGATAACCTAAAAAAGTCCTCACAAAATCAGCATGCAGCCTGAAGCCCACAGGCTAGACACCCATAAGTCGACTTAGAAGAATCAGTTTCTCTTCGAGATAAATGGTGAAATCAGAGCCAGAAGTCTCAGGATCAATGTGACATGCAGTGAGAATGCTGACTACAGCTGTTACTTTTTAAAAGCCAAAAACTGAATGATACACTGAGTATGTCCTAGAAGTACAATGGGGGGGGGAGGTATTAATTTTGGGAGTTTAAAGGAACTCATTCTTTCAATTTTTCATTATAATAACCAATTCTAAGTATTTAATTATGGATCAGAGTGCTCAAACTTATGTGACTAGGGCAAAGAAACAATAAATATTCCTCATACGGAACATAGACTCACACAACTTGTTACACTGCTCAAGAACCAGCAGTGTTTTGCCCGTTCAGCCCACCATTAAAAAGGCATGTTACACATACAGCACCAACCTACTATCCTCAGCCATGATCCTGTGGCACTAAAATATCCCAAAAGCCTCTTTCTCACCTTCTCTCCATCATGAGAGGGACCCACTTCCAATCTCTTTGGAAGTGCTCTAAACTTTTTCTTTAAAATAAATAAAAATAGGCTCAGCGCCTGTGGCTCAAGCGGCTAAGGCACCAGCCACGTACACCTGAGCTGCCGGGTTCGAATCCAGCCCAGGCCCGCCAAACAACAATGATGGCTACAACCAAAAAATGGCCGGGCATTGTGGCAGGCGCCTGTAGTCCCAGCTACTTGGGAGGCGGAGGCAGGAGACTCGCTGAGCCCAGGAGTTGGAGGTTGCTGTGAGCTGTGATGCCTCCGCACTCTACCCAGGGTGACAGCTTGAAGCTCTGTCTCAAAAAAAAAAATAAATAAATAAATAAATAAATAAAAATAAAATGTCACACCTGCACCCAGAAGTCACAGATGGTCCAGAACTGAACATGTCTAGGAAGCAAACGCAGTTGACACAGATCAGATCCTGTCCTGATCACCACTGAGGAAATGACTGAGTGTGTAGTGTGTGCACATCAGAATTTTACTAAATCCAGTACCACATAACATCATTGGCACAGGGACTGAGCCGTGGCAATCTTGAGATGTAAAGACTTTCAACGTAATGGGATTTACTTTCACAGGATTTGATTTTTCTTTTCTTTTTTTTTTTTTGAGACAGAGCCTCAAGCTGTCACCCTGGATAGAGTGCTGTGGCATCATAGCTCACAGCAACCTCCAATTCCTGGGCTCAAGCGAGTCTCTTGCCTCTGCCTCCCAAGTAGCTGGGACTACAGGCGCCC
>CAUYRH010036958.1:0-19399 GCA_963574655.1 Perodicticus potto | reverse complement strand
GATCTGACAACACCTCATATGCCTCAGCTACTTGTTTGAATTTTCTCTCTGCTTCTTCTTTATTCTCAGGGTTTTTATCTGGGTGCCACTTTAGTGCCAGTTTTCGGTACCTTAAGAAGGATGAAGAGTACTGGTCACATCCAAAATATGGAGATCAACTCAGCTTTTGAAATTAACATAATTAAAGGCCAGTCCAATGGGTCAGGCCTGTAATCCCTAGCACTCTGGAGGCCAAGACGGTGGACTGCCTGAGCTCATGAGTTTGAGACCCTGACAAAGAGTGAAAGTCCCATCTCTAAACATAGCCGGGCATTGTGACAGCGCCCATAGTCCCTGCTCAGGAGGCTGAGGAAATCGGATCACTTGAGCCCAAAAGAATGAGGTTGCTATGAACTCTGATAAAGGCAGTCCACCCAGAGCAATAAAGACTCTGTCTCCCAAAAAGGAAAAACAAAAAAAAGAGGAAGAAACACAATTAAGCAAAAAAATGATTTCACAGATGCCAAACTAGTGAGGTTAATAACACTTTTAATTGTAAAACCTTCCTTCCTCTTAGAAAGAAATACACGTTCTACAATCCAGACAGCATAATATAAACCAGACAGTACACAGAAAGGTATTTATTTCAGGATCAAAGCACCCACAACATGAGCTAGTGCTTATCAGGCTGATGTGTATGGGGACTCCACAGAGAAGGTGGCCCTGGTCACACAGCAGGAGGACCCCACACCACCTTCCACATTCTTCCAAGACACATGCTTCCTCAACCAGCCCATGACTGGGTCAGTGGGGCAAAGGTGAGACATTCCCCACAACACACACCAGCATCCCAGGACTTTTCAAACAGCCCTTTGTTCGAGTTTGACATCCAAACACAGTTAAAACACTAATATTTATAAGAAGTCAATGACCTGGGCAGCGCCTGTGGCTCAGTGGTTAGGGCACCAGCCACATATACCAAGGGTGGCAAGTTCAAACCTGGCCCCAGCTGAACTGCAAAAAGAAAAAAGCCAGGCATCGGGCGGTGCCTGTGGCTCAAAGGAGTAGGGCACCGGCCCCATTACTGGAGGTGGCAGGTTCAAAGGCCAAAAACTGCAATTAAAAAAAAAAAAAAAAAAAAGGAAGGCATTGTGGCGGGCACCTGTGGTCCCAGCTACTCAGGAGGCTGAAGCAAGAGAATCGCCCTACCCAGGAGTTGGAAGTTGCTGTCAACAGTCTGACACCAAGGCACTCTACAGGGGGCGATAAAGTCAGACTCTCTCTCTCCAAAAAAAAAAAAAAGTCAGCTCAGTGCCTGTGCCTCAAGTGGTTAAGGCACCAGCCACACACACCTGAGCTGGTGGGTTGGAATCCGGCCTGGGCCCACCAAACAATAATGATGGCTACAAAGAATAGCCAGGCATTGCAGCAGGCGCCTATAGTCGCCTATAGCTACTTGGGAGGCAGAGGCAGGAAAATCACTTAGCCCAAGACTTGCAGGTTGCTGTGAGCTGTGATGCCACAGCATTACGGCATTCTATCCAGGGCGACAGCTTGAGGTTGTGTCTCAAAAAAAAAAAAAAAAGTCAATGACCTACTTCAACACTCATAGCTCAGCAGTTAAGAGTGCCGGCCACATGCACCAGGGCTAGTGGGTTGGATCCTAGGTGTGCTAAACACCACCACCACCAAAAAAAAACATTCAGGCATTGTGTGAAGGTGCCTATATAGTTCCTGCTACTTCAGAGGACGCTGAGGCAAGAGAATCACTTAAGCCCATGAGTTTGAGACTGCTGTGAGCTATAATGCCATGACACCCTATGAAGGGTGACATAGTGAGACTCTCTGTCTTAAAAAAAAAAAAAAAAAAAAAAAAGGTCTGGCAGCGCCTGTGGCTCAGTGGTAGGGCGCCGGCCCCATATACCGAAGGTGGTGGGTTCAAACCCAGCCTCAGCCGCACTGCAAAAACAGAAAAATAGCTGGGCGTTGTGGCAGGCGCCTATAGTCCCAGCTACTCAGGAGGCTGAGGCAAGAGAATCGCCTAAGCCCAGGAGTTGGAGGTTGCTGTGAGCTGTGTGAGGCCACAGCACTCAATCGAGGCACCAAGGGCAATAAAGTGAGACTCTTTGTCTCTACAAAAAAAAAAAAAGGTCAATGACCACAGTCACGGACTGTTAAATTATAAAAGGGGGCGACTAGGCCAGGTGTTATGGCTCATTCCTGTAATCCTAGCACTTTAGGAGCTAGGAGTGCCAGGTGGGTGGATAGCATGAGCTCACGAATTCAAGACCTGCCTGAGCAAAAGCGAGACCCCATCTCTACTAAAAATAGAAACACTGAGACAAGAGAATCCCTTGAGCCCAACTTGGAGATTGCTGAGATACAACGCTATGGCACTCTACCCAGGGCAATAGCTTGAGACTTTGCCTCAAAAAAAAAAAAAGGCTTGGCAACCGTTCCAAAGTGGTTATGGCACCAACCACATACACCAAAGCTGGCGGGTTCGAAACCAGCCTGGGCCAGCTAAAAAATGACATCTGCAACAAAAGAAAAAAAAGCCAGGCGTTGTGGCAGTTGCCTGTAGTCACAGCAGCTGCTTGGGAGGCTGAGTCAAGAGAATCACTTAAGCCCAAGAGTTGGATTGGAGACTGCTGTGAGCTGTGACAGACACCACAACACTCTACCAAGAGCAACATAGTGAGACTCTGTCTCAAAAAAAAATAAATAAATAAAAATAAAATATGACTCGGTGCCAGTGGCTCAGCGGGCTAAGGCGCCAGCCACGTATACCTGAGCTGGCGGGTTCGAATCCAGCCTGGGCCCGCCAAACAACAATCACGGCTGCAACCAAAAAAAACAGCCAGGCGTTGTGGCAGGTGCCTGTAGTCCCAACTACTTGGGAGGCAGAGGCAAGAGACTCGCTTGAGCCCAGGAATTGGAGGTTGCTGTGAGCTGTGATGTCACACAGCACTCTATCCAGGGTGATGTCACACAGCACTCTATCCAGGGTGACAGCTTGAGGCTCTGTCTCAAAAAATAAAAATTAAAATTAAAAAATAAAATAAAATAGGCTCGGCGCCTGTGGCTCAACGGGCTAAGGCGCCAGCCACGTACACCTGAGCTGGCGGGTTCGTATCCAGCCTGGGCCTGCCAAAAAACATTGACGGCTGCAACCAAAAAAAAAATGGCCGGGCATTGTGGCGGGTGCCTGTAGTCCCAGCTACTTGGGAGGCTGAGGCAAGAGACTCGCTTGAGCCCAGAAATTCGAGGTTGCTGTGAGCTGTGATGCCACAGCACTCTATCCAGGGTGTCAGCTTGAGGCTCTGTCTCAAAAAATAATAATAATAAAATAAAATAATATAAAATAGACTTGGCGCCTGTGGCTCAAGCGGCTAAGGCGCCAGCCATGTACACCAGAGCTGGCGGGTTCGAATCCAGCCCAGGCCCACCAAACAATGACGGCTGCAACCAAAAAATGGCCGGGTGTTGGGGCGGGCACCTATAGTCCCAGCTACTTGGGAGGCAAAGGCAGAAGAATTGCTTGAACCCAGGAATTGGAGGTTGCTGTGAGCTGGGATGCCACAGCACTCTATCCAGGGTGAAAGCTTGAGGCTCTGTCTCCCCAAAATAAATAAATAAATAAAAATAAAATAAAATAGGCTCAGTGCCTGTGGCTCAACGGGCTAAGGCGCCAGCCACGCACTCCTGAGCTGGCAGGTTCGAATCCAGCCCGGGCCCGCCAAACAACGACGGCTGCAACAAAAAAATGGCCGGGCGTTGTGGCGGGCGCCTGTAGTCTCAGCTACTTGGGAGGCAGAGGCAGGAGACTCGCTTGAGCCCAGGAGTTGGAGGTTACTGTGAGCTGTGACGCCATGCACTCTATCCAGGGTGACAACTTGAGGCTCTGTCTCATAAAAAAATAAAATAAAATAAAAAAGCCAGGCATTGTGGCCAGCGCCTATAATCCCAGCTACTCGGGAGGTTGAGGCAAGAGAATCGATTGAGCCTAGGAGACAAAGGGGTGACAAGTGAGACTCTATCTCAAAAAAATAAATAATAGGGCGGTGCCTGTGGCTCAGTGAGTAGGGCGCCAGCCCCATATACCAAGGGTGGCGGGTTCAAACCCAGCCCTGGCCGAACTGCAACAACAAAAAAACATTAGCCGGGCATTGTGGTGGGCGCCTGTAGTCCCAGTTACTTGGGAGGCTGAGACAAGAGAATCGCCTAAGCCCAGGAGAAGCCATGGCACTCTACCAAGGGCGACAAAGTGAGACTCTGTCTCTAAAAAAACAACCAAAAATAAATAAATAAATAAATAAATAAATATAAATAAATAATAAAATAGAAAACCAGGCATCATGGAAGGCGCCTATAGTCCCAGCTACTGAGGAGGCTGAGGCAGGAAGATAAGCTCAACCCACAAGTTTGAGGTTGTTGTGAGCTGTGACACCATAGCACTCTACCCTGGGCAACAGAGTAAGATTGTTTCAAAAAAAAAAAGAATGTTCTAGGCTGGGTGCTATAGCTCACACCCATAATCCTAGCACTCTAGGAGGCCAAGGTAGGTAGATCACCTGAGCTCCCAAGTTTGAAAACAACCTGAAACAAAGCAAGACCTCATCTCTAAAAACTGCCAGATGTTACGGCAGGTGCCTGTAGTTCCAGCTACTCAGGAGGCTGAAGTAAGAGAACCGCTTGAGCCCAAGCGTTGGAGGCTCCTATGAGATATGACAATATGGTACTCTACCAAGGGCAACAAAATCAGAGTGTCTCAAAAAAAAAAAAAAAAAAAATCGTTCTGTGCCGTTTGGCTTCAGTTAAGGAGTCACACTTGGGGATGAGGCTATAGGTTCCCAGCCCTGGATCCAGATGACCTTGAGTGTCACCTGTGAGCTGGGGCTTGCCCTCCTCACAGCTGCTACATATATGACAAACAGGAGGCAGGGAGATGAAGACTTTCCAGTAGAGCAGAGTGGCCTCTGATGGCAGAAGCTGGGGTTCAACCATCACACCAATGAAGTCAGGATCCTATACTCTAAGCCCATACCTGGTAAGGGGTGCTTAAAAGTGCCAGGTCAACTCCATTTAAAAGCCCAGGATAATTTCACATCCTCAGTAAATTTTTGATCTACTTCCAACATAGAGGAATCCACTGTTCCAAGACAAAGGACCACAGTGAGCCATATGGCTGAGAACTGAAGGGCTGGCTACACGTAGGTCCCAGGGTGCAAATGATCATTTATTAACTGCTCTTTCTGACGTTCAAATTACACTATTTGCACTAAAAAGCTTATATAACATTAAATGCCATTCAATAGGGAATAGAGTTATACCACCTAATTACCAATATATAACTGCCAGATGTATCATAGGAAAACTGAAATTACTTACGCCTTTTTAATATCCTCGGGTGAAGCATGTCTCTGCACACCTAGAACTTCATAGTAATCCACCATGTTTTAAATATTGTTGGAACAGGTCCTGCAATTAAAAATAAGTGGTCGGTGACAGACTGCAAGGTTGGGTCACGGGGAGAGAGGAGGCAGGAGGGAGGGAGGTGTCACCTAGCACCTGCTGACCCAGAGAGAACTTTTGTTGGCAAACTATCAGGTCAGGGCCTCCTCTGGGAACTCCATCCAAAACTCATGCCCTAGTACCCTTCTAGATAAAGAGAAAAAAAAAAAACAAACTCCAAAATAACCTAACAGCCCAAACTAAATAAAAGGAGGTGACTCTTGAGATTCAGTGGCCACACTCAGGAAACATCAGTCACCCCTTCAATGTATGCTAGGCCCTGGGCAAGACTGATGCACAGAGGACAAACGCTGTCCCTGCCAGGTAGAGCCACTCTGTCTCCCATACACCACTAGAGGAAAATAACCAATTTATCTCTTTAAATTTGACGGGCTAAATCATTTCATTAAACTAAAGATCAGGAAATTGCATTGAACAGGTCTACTCCACGCTAACATTGCCCAATATATTCTACCAAGCCACTTTGTCCAAACCTAGAGCTACGCCCTCAGTAGCCTTCCCAGAAACCTTAGTTTAAGAGAGCTTCAAGGCTGAGCGCAGTGGCTCACACCTATAATCCTAGTACTCTGGGAGGGTGGGGTGAGCGGACTGCTTGAGCTCAAGAGTTCGAGACTAGACTGAACAAAAGTTAAGTCAGACCCCTCTCTACTAAAAAAGAAAAAAAAAAAGAATAGAAAAACTGAGGCAAGAGGATAGCTTGAGTCCAAGGTTGGAGGTTGCTGTGAGCTATGATGCTACAGCACTCTACCCAGGTAGATAACTTGACTCTGTCTCAAAAAAACGTTTCAAAAGAAATTTCTCATTGTAAATAAAAACAGTACAACCTCCATAAATGAACACCTCGAGTTAACCTACTTTGCACAGACAGTACATGCCTCACAGGAGGCCTGGTTCCTTACGGTGACCACCTCTTTATGCTGACCAGTTTGTTATAGTCCCTTGAGTAGTCAACGTAGAGGGGTTCTACTGTACATGACATCATAACCTTCCTAAGGCCGTGTTCCTGAGTTAAACAATGTCAAGGTTAAATGCCACACTATGTGTTACTAAATTTCTCAAATGAGATGCACAGTTGCTTTTTCTTTTGGAGACAGAGTCTCAAGCTATCATCCTGGGAAGAGTGCTATGACATCATAGCTCAAAGCAACCTCAAACTTGGACTCAAGAGATCCTCTTACCTTAGTTTTTCTATTTTTAGTACAGATGGGAATCTCGCTTTTACTCAGGCTGGTCTCAAACTCGTGAGCTCAAGCAATCCAATTGCCTTGGCCTCCCAGAGTGCTAGGACTGCAGGCGTGAGCCACCGTGCCCAGCTGAGATGCACAGTTTTATTACATTTTTACTTAACAACTTTACGGAGCAATCCATAGTACCAAAAGTGTATTTCTGCCTCATAACTCAGCATATGTATGCAATCTGCCTGCACAGTCCTCAGTAAACATTGATGGAATAACTACATAAAAGGAGTAGAAAAGGGCGGCACCTCTGGCTCAGTGAGTAGGGCGCCGGCCCCATATATCAAGGGTGGCGGGTTCAAACCCTGCCCTGGCTAAACTGCAACAAAAAAATAGCTGGGCGTTGTGGCGTTGTAGTCCCAGCTGCTCGGGAGGCTGAGGCCCAGAGAATCGCCTAAGCTCAGGAGTCAGAGGTTGCTGTGAGCTACGATGCCACAGCACTCTACTGAGGGCAACAAAGTTAGACTGTCTCAAAAAATAAACAAAAAGGAGGGGCGGTGCCTGTGGCTCATCAAGTAGGGTGCCAGCCCCACATACCGAAGGTGGTGGGTTCAAACCCGGTCTTGGCTGAACTGCAAAACAGAAAAATAGCCAGGCGTTGTGGTGGGCGCCTGTAGTCCCAGCTACTCAGGAGGCTGAGCCAAGAGAATCACCTAGGCCCAGGAGGTGGAGGTTGCTCTGAGCTGTGTGATGCCACGGCACTCTACCAAGAGCAATAAAGTGAGACTCTGTCTCTATTAAAAAAAAAAGAACCTAGAAATGAATACACAAAAACTCTATCTGTTTAGGAGGCTAAGGCAGGAGGATCACCTGAGTCCAGGAATTCGAGACCAGTCTGAGCAACATGGCCAAGACCCAATCTCTACAAAAAATAGAAAAATTAGGCCCAGTGGGTTTACAGACATGAGCCACCACACCACTCCGGGAGGCTAAAGTGGGTAATTTGCCTGAGGAGTTCGAGACCAGTCTGACGAAAGCAAGACCCCATCTCTAAAAATCGCCAGGGGTGGTAGCAGACACCTGTAGTCCCAGCTACTTGGGAAGTTTGAGGCAGGAGGATCCCTTGAGCCCAAGAGTTGGATGTTTTGGATATTGCTGTGAGCCTTGACTCCACTGCACTCTACCCAGGGTGACACAGTCAGACAGTCTCCAAAAAAACAAAAAGGAAATTATCCAGATACAGTAACGCATGCCTATAGTCCCCGCTGCTTAGAAGACTGATGGGGGAAGACTATGTGCGCCCAGGAGTTTGTGGTGCAGTGAGCTATGATGCCACTGCACTCCAGCCTGGACTACAGAGACCAACCCTGTCTCAAATGAATAAATAAATAAATAAATGTCTCAAACAGTGAAAGCACCCATAGCTCACTGGGCAGGGCACCAGCCACGTATACCAAGGCTGGTGGGTTCGCATCCAGCATGGGCCAGCTAAAGCAACAATGACAACTGCAACAGAAAAATAGCCCCAGCTATTTGGGACGCTGAGGCAGGAGAATCGCTTAGGCCCAAGAGTTGAAGGTTGCTGTGAGCTGTGATGCCACAGCACACTACCTGGGGCAGACAGCTTGAGACTCTGTCTCAAATAAATAAATGTCTCAAACAATCAAAAAAACACAATGTTGGCTCAGCGCCTGTGGCTCAACGGGCTAAGGCACCAGCCACGTACACCTGAGCTGGTGGGTTCGAATCTAGCCCGGGCCCGCCAAACAACAATGAAGGCTGCAACCAAAAACAAAATGGCCAGGCGTTGTGACGGGCGCCTGTAGTCCCAGTACTTGGGAGACAGAGGCAGGAGACTCGCTTGAGCCCAGGAATTGGAGGTTGCTGTGAGCTGTGATGCCATGGCACTCTCTCCAGGGTGACAGCTTGAGGCCCTGTCTCAAAAAAAAAAAAGAAAAAAAACACAATGTTTATTACCAGTCCAGGAACCCCAGAAAAAGAAAAAAACACAAATAAATATATCACACAATGATCTAATAAAGAACTACGTCTTAGCACAAACACCCAGAAATGTTAGACGAAATATAGCAAAATTTATATAAAGTCCAGCTCCTCAGACAGAAAGACCTTGGGTGATAGAAACAGCCAGAAAATTAATCTGAAGCACACCTGAGGGCGGTGCATGTGGCTCAGCGGGTAGGGCACCAGCTCCATATACCGAGGGTGGCCAGTTCAAACCTGGCCTTGGCCAAACTGCAACAAAAAAGCTGGGCGTTGTGGCAGGCGCCTGTAGTCCCAGCTACTTAGGAGGCTGAGGTAAGAGAATCGCCTAAGCCCAGGAGTTGGAGGTTGCTGGGAGCTGGATGACGCCACAGCACTCTACCGAGGGCAACAAAGTAAGACTATGTCTCTTAAAAAAAGAAAAAAAAGAAGTACACCTGAGATGAAACTGTGTGCTGCGGGCAATGTCTGGGGGTTTTCAGGCTGAGTCTTCCCTTAAAGGCAACAACCCTGGAAGAAAATATATTAGCTACTCTACAGATGGGGATCAGAGAGGAAGAGATTCACTCAGGAGCTCCCAGAGTTAGACAACATATCTAGAAAGTATTAATGCAACAGCAGAGAGATAAAGGCCAGGCCAGGAGAGTTCCTTCCTTCTACAGCCTGAGTTTCCCTGTGGGTCCAGCTCTCAGCCTCCAGTGACAGTAGAGGCTGGACTATCCTTTGCTATAGGAGTCTGTCCTGTATACACTGTGGGCTGTCCAGCAGACCCATGGTCCTCAGTTTTCTTTCTATTCATAATTGTTTTTCTTTTTTGAGACAGTGCCTCACTCTAGACAAAATCAGGTGCACCCACCCAAATAGACCTGCCCTGCCCAGGAGGGATCAGGTTCATGACCCACCCAGGAAGGGTCAAACTCAGGTCCCTCCCAGGAAATAAGAATGTCGCAAACTGACCCTTTAAGTCCCCATCCACCATAACCCAAGTGTGGAATTTCTTGATTTCACCTCACCTGCATCCAAGTGGAAATAAAGACATTATCTGCCTCAGCACCTGTAGCTCAAGCAGCTAAGGCACCAGCCACATACACCAGAGCTGGCATGTTCGAATCCAGCCCGGGCCTGCCAATGACAACTACAAGCAAAAAATAGCAGGGCGCTGTGGCAGCACCTGTAGTCCCAGCTGAGGCAAGACAATCGCTTAAGCCCAGGAGTTGGAGGTTGCTGTGAGCTGTGCTGCCACGGCACTCTACCCAGGGCAACAGCTTGAGGCTCTATCTCAAAAAGGAAAAAAAAAAAAACCACATTATTTCTACAGAACGGGGATTCTGTCTCCCTTTCGTTTCTTGCCTTGGAATCATCTTTCACCCTTGGGTCCAAAACCTTTCAACTGTTGCCCAAGCTCACAGCAACCTCCAACTTCTGGGCTCAAGAATGCTCCCACCTCGGCCTCCTGAAGACTACAGGCACCACCACAATGCCCAGCTAATTTTTCTATTCTCCCATCTCCGCTTCCCAGAGTGCTATGATTACAAGCATGAGCCACCATGTCCCCACTGCTTTGGGTGTTTTTTGCCCAGAGACAAAATTCCTTTCTTTCTTTTTTTGAGACAGAGCCTCAAGCTGTCACCCTGGTTAGAGTGCTGTGGCATCAGCTCACAGAAACTTCCAACTCCTGTGCGTAAGCGATTCTCCTGCCTCTGCCTCCCAAGCAGCTGGGACTACAGGAGCCAGTCACAACGCCTGGCTATTTTTTTGGTTGCAGCCATCACTGTTGTTTGGCGGGCGCGGGCTGGATTCGAACCTGCCAGCTCAAGTGTAAGTGGCTGGTGCCTTAGCCCCAGAGACATAATTTCTATCTGTTGTGAGGGCTAGATTGCAGAGATATTACAGCTCACTATAATCTCCAAACCCTGGCCTCAAGTGCTCTGGGCCACAGTTCTGACCATTTAAAAAGTTTTCAGACATTGACAGAAATCCCCCCCAGGGTGGTAGGAAGGGTTGAAGGGAAGGGGAACACAAATGCTCCAGGTTCTGGAGCTGGATGGAACAAAGGAAGACACAGATCAAAACCCAATGACCCTGGCTCGGCGCCTGTGGGTAAAGGGGGTAAGGTGCCAGCCACAGACACCTGAGCTGGCAGGTTCAAATCCGGCCTGAGCCGACCAAACAACAATGATGGCTTCAACCAAAAAATAGCTGGGTGTTGTGGCAGGTGCCTGTGGTCCCAGCTACTTGGGAGGCGGAGGCAGGAGAAATCACTTGAGCCCAGGAATTGAAGGTTACTGTGAGCTGTGATGCCACGGCACTCTACCCAGGGTGACAGCTTGAGGCTCTGTCTCAAAAAGAAAAATAAAAAAGGGCAGCACCTGTGGCTCAGCGAGTAGGGCGGCGGCCACATATACCAAGGGTGGTGGGTTCAAACCCGCCCCAGCCAAACTGCAAAAAAAAAAACAAACAAACAAACTCCCAGTGACCCCCTCAGGGGAGCTTTGTCTTTCTGGAGAGGACCCAACCTGGCGTGCTGCACTCCCGCCTACCTTTCCCAACAGATCATGGGAGACCACTCCTCCTAATGCACACAAAGCTGTCTTTCTCTCTCAAGTTCACATGCTGGGGTCAGTGCCCTATAATTTATCAACAGCAACATTTCCTGTACTAGAAATGTCAACAATGGTCTAAGTCCCTGACCATATTGTAATAAATATCCTCACATAATCACAAAAGTACTGGGGACAGCAACCCACATTTGAGCCCTTCCAGTATCCTTCCTCCCCCAACACTATCAGTGTCCTCATTTCTCAGCTGGGAAACCTGAGGCAGCAGGCTGAGCAGCATCTCCAATGGCACACACCCCAAGGAGGAGGGTCATGATCAGATCCGGGGGCTCCAGAGCTTCCCTCTTGATTCTATCTTGATCCCCCGCCTCAGCCTCCCAGAGTGCTGGTATTTCGGGAGAGAGCGATCCTGTCCAGCCTACTAAAAGATTAAGACAGAATTCCAGGGGCGGCGCCTATGGCTCAAAGGAGTAGGGCACTAGCCCCATATACCAGAGGTAATGGGTTCAAACACGGCCTGGCCAAAAACTGCAAAGAAGGAAAAAAAATGTGGAGAAAAAAAAAAAATAGAATTCCAGGCAGGCTCAGTGGTTCATGCCTGTAATCCCAACACTCTGGGAGGCCAGATCGGTAGATCGCTTGAACTCAGGAAGTTGGAGACAAGCCAGTCTGAACAAGAGTGAAACCCCGTCTCTGAAAAAATAGCCGGGCGTTGTGGTTGTAGTCCAAGCTACTTGGGAGACTAAGGGAAGAGAATCACTTGAGCCCAAGAGTTTGAGGTTGCTGTGAGCTGTGACGCCAAGGGCTTTGAAGGGATCATGGTGAAACTTGCCCTTTTTCTCTAGGCTGGTTTGCTGAAAAGATCAACTCACAGTTATGGTAGATCATTAAGACAAATACCATGCACATGGGGAGAACCACAAGAATGATTTCCCAAAGTCTCAACCTATACTCAGTGGCTTTTAAAAATGCCTTTTAGGGCTCGGCACCTGTTGTACAGTGGTTATGGTGCCGAGCCACATACACCAAAGGCGGCGGGTTTGAACCCGGCCCGGGGCCAGCTAAACAACTGCAACAACAACACAAAAAAAGTCGGGGGCTCGGCAACTGTGGCTCAACAGGCTAAGGCACCAGCCACATACACCTGAGCTGGCGGTTCAAATCCAGCCCAGGCCCGCCAAAACAATGACGGCTGCAACCAAAAAATGGCCGGGAGGTGAGCAGGCGCCTGGAGTCACAGCTACTTGGGAGGCGGAGACTCCCAAAAGACTTGCTTGAGCCCAGGGACTGGAGGTTGCTGTGATCTGTGATGCCACAGCACTCTACCCAGGGTGACAGCTTGAGGCTCTGTCTCAAAAAAAAAAAAAAATTTGGTTGGGTGGCTTGGCACCTGTGGCTCAAGCAGCTAAGGTGCCAGCCACATACACGTGAGCTGGAGGTTTCGAGTCCAGCCCGGGCCTGCCAAACAATAACGGCTGCAAACAAAAAATAGCCAGGCCTGGCTTGGCGCCTGTGCCTCAAGCGGCTAAAGCGCTAGCCACATACACCTAAGCTGGCAGGTTAGAATCCAGCCCGGGCCGCCAAACAATAAATGGCTGCAACCAAAAAAAAAAATAGCCAGGTGGTGTGGCAGGTGCCTGCAGTCCCAGCCACTTGGGAGGAGCAGGCAGGAGAATCACTTCAGCCCAGAAGTTGGAGGTTGCTGTGAGCTGTGATGGTACGGCACTCTACCCAGGGAGACAGCTTGAGGCTCTATCTCAAAAAAAAAAAAAAAAAAAAAAAAATAGTCGGGCATTGGCTCAGCGCCTGTGGCTCAAGCGGCTAAGGCGCCAGCCACATACACACCTGAGCTGGCGGGTTTGAATTCAGCCCGGGCCCGCCAAACAACAATGACGGCTGCAACCAAAAATAGCCAGGCGTTGTGGCGGGCGCCCGTAGGCCCAGCTACTTGGGAGGCGGAGGCAGGAGAATCGCCTGAGCCCAGGAGTTGGAGATTGCTGTGAGCTGTGATGCCACAGCACTCTGAGAGCAACATAGTGAGTGAGATTCTGACTCAAAAAATTTAAGATGCCTTTTAGAAGGGAGGGGGAAGAAAAACTGCAAAATATACATGTAGCAAGTGGTTGCTGGAAGGAACGGGCAGATGGAGGTAAAGATTGATTTGTAAATTAACCTGAGAGACAGGTATTGTGCTTCAAATGACCTTGTAGCCAGGTCTATTAGCATGTGATAAACAGGCCAGCCCTTTTCTGATTCTAAATCAGGTTACTCAGGTTTTATAGAGGCCAGTGCCTCCTAATTAAAAATGGCCTTTAGGGCCGCGCCTGTGGCTCATCGAGTAGGGCGCCAGCCCCATATACCGAAGGTAGTGGATTCAAACCCAGCCTCACCGAACTGCAAAACAGAAAAATAGGGCAGTGCCTGTGGCTCAGTTAGAATAAGGCGCCGGCCCCACATGCCGGAGGTGGTGTGTTCAAACACAGCCCCAGCCAAAAACTGCAAAAAAAAAACAGAAAAATAGCCAGGCATTGTGCAGGCACCTGTAGTCCCAGCTACTCGGGAAGCTGAGGCAAGAGAATCGCCTAAGCCCAGCAATTGGAGTTTGATATGAGATGTGAGACGCCATGGCACTCTACCGAGGGCAATAAAGTAAAACTCTGTATCCCAAAAAAAAAAAAAAAGAAAAGAAAGAAAAAATGGCCTTTAATTTAAAATATTCTTGGCTCGGCGCCTGTGGCTCAACGGGCTAAGGCGCCAGCCACGTACACCTGAGCTGGCGGGTTCGAATCCAGCCCAGAACCGCCAAACAACAATGATGGCTGCAGCCAAAGAATGGCCGGACGTTGTGGCGGGCCCCTGTAGTCCCAGCTACTTGGGAGGCGGAGGCAGGAGACTCGCTTGAGCCCAGGAGTTGGAGGTTGCTGTGAGTTGTAATGCCACAGCACTCTATCCAGGGTGACAGCTTGAGGCTCTGTCTCAAATAAATAAATAAATAAATAAATAAATAATTTAAAATATTCTTTATACCAAGGAATCATATTTTGAGATGAAATTACCTTTGCTCCTTCAGCTTCAAAGTGAGACTTTGTCTCAAAAAAAAGTACAGCAAATACACCAGTAGCAGTTGGTTATCCAATATTATGGACTCCGCACAATGTTATGTGCTGTGCTTTTATGCGCCTGGCAGCACACAAGCTTGTCTGCATCAGAGTCACCACAAACACAGCACTAGGCAATAGGAATTTTTGAGACAGAGTTTCACTTTGTCGTCCTCGATAGAATGCAGTAGAATCACAACTCACAGCAATCTCCAACTCTTGGGCTCCAGTGATTGTTTTGCCTCAGCCTCCCAAGTAGCTGAGACTACAGGCACCTATCACAACACCCGGCTACTTTCAGAGATGGGATCTCACTCTTGCTCAGGCTGGTCGCAAACTCCTGAGCTCAGGCAAACCCACCCGCCTCGGCCTTCCAAAGTGCTAGGAGTGAGCCACTGCATCCAGCTTTAGCAATTTAGGAATTTTCTCAGTTCCACTATAATCTTATGGTACCACTGTCACTCTGCTGCAGGTTATAATTTTGTCAAAGATCTCAAAAGTTCAGTAAGTAGGGCAACGGCTGTGGCTCAGTGGGTAAGGCGCTGGCCCCAGATACTGAGGGTGGTGGGTTCAATCCAGGCCCCAGCCAATCTCAACAAAAAAATAGCCAGGCGTTGTGGTGGGCGCCTGTAGTCCCACCTACTTGGGAGTATTAGGCAAAAAAAAAAAAAGTTAAGTGTTTAGCCGTTTATACTTTTTCTACTCTATGTCCCAAAGCTTAGCCATCCACCTAAATGAAGTTATAATCTATCAAGTGACTATTTTTCCACTTATGAAGCCATTTTCAAACATCTCTGCATCTAACATCCAAGAAACTCTGCTCCACTTGCAAAAAATGTCTTCCTCCAACCAAGCCCTGGGAAATACACACAAATTCCTTTGTTCTAATAACAGACAATATTAAAAATGGGGCTGAAGGGATGAAAAAGTTCCTTCTTCCAGAAAACTGTTCATTACTGTCCACCCACCAACAAAATACTCCACATACTACGTGATTTTTTTTTTTTTGCAGTTTTTGGCCGGGGCTAGGTTTGAACCCACCACCTCCAGTATATGGGGCTGGCACCCTACTCCTTTGAGCCACAGGCGCCGCCCAGATTTTTATTTTTTTTTTTTGGGACAGAGTCTTCACTATGTCGGCCTCAAGACAGTGATATGCCCTCACAGCTCACAGCAAACTCCAACTCTTAGGCTTAAGTGATTCTCTTTCCTTAGCCTCGTAGGTAGCTGGGACTATAGGCGACCGCCACAAGGCCCGGCTATTTTTTTCTTTTGCTGCAGATGTCATTGTTGTTTATCTGGCACAGGCTGGTTTCGAACCACCATTCTCAGTATACGTGGCTGGCACCATAACCACTGTGCAACTGGCACTGAGCCAATTTTTTTTTTTTTTTTTTTTGAGACAGAGTCTCACTGTGTCACCCTTGGTATAGTGCGCTGACATCACAGCAACCTCAAACCCTTGGACTTAAGCGATTCTCTTGCCTCAGCCTCCCTAGTAGGTGGTACTACAGGTGTCCACCACAACCAACGCCTAGCTTTTTTTTGTTGCAGTTGTCATTGCTGTTTAGCTGGTCAGGGCTGGGTATGAACCCGCCAACCTCAGTATATGTGGCTGTCACCGTAACCAATGTGCTACAGGCGCCAAGCCCTTATGTAATATTCTATTAGAATTTTATTACTTAAGGTTTTTTTAAGTAATACCTTCCAGGCTCGGTGCCTGTGGCTCAACAGGCTAAGGCGCCAGCCACGTACAGCTGAGCTGGCGGGTTCGAATCCAGCCCAACCCTCCAAACAACAACGGCTGCAACCAAAAAATGGCCAGGCGTTGTGGCAGGCGCCTGTAGTCCCAGCTACTTGGGAGGCAGAGGCAAGAGACTCGCTTGAGCCCAGGAGTTGGAGTTTGCTGTGAGCTGTGATGCCACTGCACTCTATCCAGGGTGACAGCTTGAGGCTCTGTCTCAAACCAAAAAAAAAAAAGTAATGCCTTCCAGAGGTCACAAAGTCTCATGTCTGCTAAAGACATTTCACTATCCTTAGCACAAAAACCAGCAAATAAAGAAAATACATGGGCTTAGCACCTGTAGTTCAAATTGCTGAGGTGCCAGCCACATACACCAGAGCTGGTGGGTTCAAATCCAGCCTGGACCTGCCAAAGAACGATAACTACAATCGAGAGAAAAAAAAAAAAAATTAGCCCGGGGATGGGGGGGGGGGGGCGCTGTGGCTTATTGAGTAGGACGCCAGCCCCATATACCAAGGGTGGTGGGTTCGAACCCAACCCCAGCCAAATTGCAATTAAAAAATAGCCTGGCATTGTGGAGGGTACCTGTAGTCCCAGATACTCAGGAGGCTGAGGCAAGAGAACAGCCTAAGCCCAAGAACTGGAGGGTATCGTGAGCTGTGATGCCACAGGACTCTTCCAAGGGTGACAAAGCGAGACTCTGGGGCAGCGCCTGTGACTCAAAGGAGTAGGGCACCGTTCCCATATGTTGGAGGTGATTGAACTGGTTCAAACCCAGCTCTGACCAAAAACTGCAAAGAAAAAAAAAAAAAATGAGACTGTCTCTCTTTTTTTTTTTTTTTTTTTTTTTTTTTGTAGAAACAGAGTCTCACTTACTCTCTCTTTTTTTTTTTTGTAGAGACAGAGTCTCACTTTATTGCCCTCGGTAGAGTGCCGTGGCGTCACACAGCTTAAAGCAACCTCCAACTCCTGGGCTTAGGCGATTCTCTTGCCTCAGCCTCCCAAGTAGCTGGGACCACAGGCACCTGCCACAATGCCTGGCTATTTTGTTGTTGTTGTTGTTGTTGTTGCAGTTCAGCCCAGCCACCCTCGGTATATGGGGCCAGCGCCTTCTAACTGAGCCACAGGCGCTGCCCTCGTTTTTTATTTGACATGGCCAAAACCACCTTACAAATTTCAAATAGAACAACAATTTCAATAGGAACCAAACTAGGCCAAATAAGATAGAGCATTTGAAATAAAGTCTGAGAGATAGTTAAAAAAAAAAAAAAATTCTCCTCTTTGATACAATAATTAGAAATTTGAACTTTTATTATTTTTCCAGAAATTAATCTTCCCCACATTAAAGATATTTTTTTAATTTACTTATCATGTATGATGTCACCAATAACGCAAAACGTGTTAAATATAATTTTGTATTTCCAAGTTATTAATATCAATAAAAGGATCTGGCTCGGCGCCTGTGGCTCAACAGGCTAAGGCACCAGCCACATACACCTGAGCTGGCAAGTTTGAATCCAGCCTGTGCCCGCCAAACAACAATGACGGCTGCAACCAAAAAATGGCCGGGCGTTGTGGCGGGCGCCTACAGTCCCAGTGACTTGGGAGGCAGAGGCAGGAGACTCGCTTGAGCCCAGGAATTGGAGGTTGCTGTGAGCTGTGATGCCACAGCACTCTATCCAGGGTGACAGCTTGAGGCTCTGTCTCCAAAAAAAAGAAAAAAAAAAAAAATATATATATATATACATATACACACACACACACACATACATGCATATATATTCATATATATACATATGGATCAAATTTTTCCTAGCTGACATCCACTGAAGTCATTTTCTCCAGTCTGGCTATATCACTATCTGTGCATTCTGACACTGTCATTTCTAACATAGTCTTCCTTTTACCACCTTCACTTTTCTTCTCATTACCCTGTACCCTGGTGCTGTCCTGGCAGGTGCTGGTGTCGCCGGCCAATAAGCACGCAGTTACCCACCTCGCACCACTAGGTGGTGTGCTGGACGAACTTAAAACTAGACTTTTACCATATCATTTCAGAATAAATAGAGAAAAAAGGTGTTTTAATCCTACTAAAATATCAACTCACAAATATAAAGGCTGATTATATTCTCTAACTCCTTTCCAAAAAGCATTACAAGTGATTTAAAAGTGTTTCATCAGGCTTCGCACCTGTGGCTCAACAGGCTAAGGCGCCAGCCAGATATACCTGAGCTGGAGGGTTTGAATCCAGCCCAGGAACTGCCAAACAACAATGGTAGCTGCAACCAAAAAATGGCCGGGTGTTGTGGCGGGCGCCTGTAGTCCCAGCTACTTGGGAGGCAGAGGCAGGGGATTCAAGCTTGAGCCCAGAAATTGGAGGTTGCTGTGAGCTGTGATGCCAAAGCACTCTATCCAGGTTAACAGCTTGAGGCTCTGAGCCACAGGCGCCGCACCAAACGTAGAAACTTCTTGTTTTTGAGACAGAATCTTACCATCTCCCAAACTCCAGGGCTCAAGGGATCCTGTTGTCTCAACCTCCCAAGAATTTTAAAGGGGACAAAAATTACCTGTTGTGCGAGGAAATTACTTTTCCAAAAAAAAAAAAAAAAAAGAGAGAGATTTCATAGCAGAGGTTAAGGACCCCAAAATTGGGGCTTGAGGCTCTGTCTCCAAAAAAAAAAAAGAAGCAATTAAGAATACAAGCAATTTTGTAATTTCCCTAATTATCTGGATAGAGTGAGACTTTGTCTCTATAGAAAAAAAAAATAAAGTAAAAGCTCTCAGTGATGAAATTCCCACCTTTCTCATCTTCCACCACCATGCTTAATATGGTTTTTTTCCCCCTCTCTTTTTTTTTTTTTTGAGACAGAGCCTCAAGCCATCACCCTGGATAGAGTGCTATGGCATCACAGCTCAAGCAACCTCCAATTCCTGGGCTCAAGCGAGTCTCCTGCCTCCACCTCCCAAGTAGCTGGGGACTACAGGCGCCTGCCACAACACCCACAATGCCCGGCCAGTTTTTGGTTGCAGCTGAGATTGTTGTTCGGCAGGCCCAGGCTGGATTCAAACCCACCAGCTCAGGTGTACAGGGCTGGCGCCTTAGCCACTTGAGCCATAGGTGCTCAGCCGCTCCTTTTTTTTTTTTTTTGGAGACAGAGCCTCAAGCTATCACCCTGGATAGAGTGCTGTGGCTTCACGGCTCACAGCAACCTCCAATTCCTGGGCTCAAGCGAGTCTCCTGCCTCTGCCTCCCAAGTAGCTGGGACTACAGGCGTCCGCCACAACGCCAGGCCGTTTTTTGGTTGCAGC
>CAUYRH010036956.1:0-11591 GCA_963574655.1 Perodicticus potto | reverse complement strand
ACAGAGCCTCAAGCTGTCACCCTGGATAGAGTACTGTGGCATCACAGCTCACAGCAACCTCCAATTCCTGGGCTCAAGCGAGTCTCCTGCCTCCGCCTCCCAAGTAGCTGGGACTACAGGTACCCACCACAACCCCTGGCCATTTTTTGGTTGCAGCCGTCGTTGTTGTTTGGCAGGCCTGGGCTGGATTCGAACCCGCCAGCTCAGGTGTACGTGGCTGGCGCCTTAGCCCGTTGAGCCACAGGTGCCTAGCCAGTGCCCCTGTTTTTAAAGAAGGGGTCTTGGTCTAGCTCCTGCTGGTCTTGAACTCAGGCGACCGCCAGCCTGGGCCTCTCAGAGCGGTGGGATTACAGGTGTGAGCCACTGCACCAGCCTTAATTTTAGAACATTTTCATTACTACCTAATCCCCCATTGCTGTAGTCCTTGGCAACCACTAATCTATTTTCTGTCTCTATAGATTCTGGATATTTCTTATAAATTGAATCATCCAATATTAGTTCTTTTTTGCCTGGCTTCTTTCACTTAGCATCATGTTTTAAAGTTTATCCATGTTGTAGCATATGTTGGTTTGCCATTCCTTTTTATGGCTAAGTAATATTCCATTGTATGGATATACCACACTTTATCCATTTATCTGTTGATGAGTTATTTGGGTTATTTTCATTTTTTGTCTACAGTAGATAATATTACTATGAACATTCATCTATGCATTTTCATGTGGACATAAGTTTTCATCTCTTTTGAGTAGATAGATATCTAGGAGTAGAATTGCTGGATCATATGGTAATTTTGAGGAACCAATCTGACTTTTGAACTCTAAATATCAAGCTCTTTTTATTATACTTTGCTGTTGAAAGGATAAGGAATTAAGGAAATGAATGAAGGTGAGAAAGAAGTGGGAACTATTTGCTTTGTATGAGTCCTTTAGATACTTTTATCAATCACAGCTCACCAAAATGTGTGAGTACACATCCATCGTTGCTCAGTTGTCATAGGTTCTAAGAATCTCTGTGTTCGAAGGGACCTGCCAAGTAATCTTGTCTCATGGTTTACTTTCTTAAGCGTCTGAGCTGTTTCTTCAGAGTAAAGCTTACCCAGGAACCTAAATGTAAAGCAAACAACTGTGGAGCTGCTGTAGCTGAAGTAGAGAGGCTCTTCTCTCCTGCCCCCTCTTCTCTGGAGCCTGAAACCTCTGCTCTGTTGGGGAGCTGAAAAGGTTATTCAACCTGTGTCTGTGCAGTTCCCAGAAGTAGGAAACTCACCACCTCTCCATGTGATCCATTCCTGGTCAGGACAGTTTCAACTGTCACTTCCTACAGGAGATCAAAATTTAGCCCAAGTTATGTCCCTTGGGTCCATAGAGAATAGGTTTCATCTCTTTTTCTGTATACTAGGTCATTACACGTTTGAAGGCAATCATGATAGCTCTTTTCTCAAGTCGTCTTCTAGCTAAACATTACCATTAAAAAAAATTCCTTATACAATTTTAGACCCTTAAAATTGCATCATAGTTTCCTGCATCTATACCTGTCTCCTTTTGTCTGTATTCTTTTTTAAATTTGGTAGAACTGAATGTGATATTCCAGACATGGTTTTTTAATAGGGCAGAAAAGAAGAGGATTATCACCTCACTTACTCTAAAGTCTATACTTCTAATAATGCAGACTTATATTTGCTTGTCATATCACATTACTGATTTTCACCCAAAATTCATATCTGTTTTATACATACCATAACTAAGTCCTTTCTTTTCTTTCTTTCTTTCTTTTTTTTTTTTTTGAGACAGTCTCACTCTGTTGCCCCAAGCTAGATTGCCATGGCATTAGCTTAGCTCACAGCAACCTCAAACTCCTGGGTTTAAGCGATCCTCCTGCCTTGGCCTCCCAAGTAGCTGGGACTACAGGTGCCCACAATGCCCAGCTGCCTAAACCTTTTTTTTTGAAGGGGAATTTCCTCTAACAAGAAGAACCCTAGGCAGATTTTAACACAATTATAATCCATGTTGTAATGCTGTAAATAATCCCAGTATCGTATAAAATATTTCAGCGTTATAGTAGCTTGGAAGTTGAGCACTGCCTTAAAGGGTTGTGATTCTGGCTAATAGCCTTTCTCCTTGCCTCAGAAAGTGATGTGAGAGAACTTAAAACTTTCCCTCTAAAGCCTGTACAGCGTATCTACCACTTCCCTGTCGAGCCTGGCTGCTTCTCCTGCAGTTGCTACTTGTCAGTGACCACCAGAGGGGCAAGACCACATGATCATCTTTTGCAATCACTTTAATAATCTTATGAGCTACTACAATGTATTTTCTCTAGTTTTGAAATGGAATGTTGTTTTCATTTCTGAGCATTTGAATCTTGGGAATTAAGAATAATTTATTTGGTAATCGTAAACCTCTTTTGACATCTGTAACGCTGATGGCTTTCTCTTAACTGTGATTACGCTGGAATTTTCCAGTTGGCAAATAGTTGGATTTAAAACAGGATCAAGGAACTCCTTGAGGAAATTATCTGAAGTCAACACTATGAAGTATTTTCAGACCCCTTTTGTAGTCTCATGTGGTGACAGAGCACTGACTTAGGCCTTCTGTGAGATACCAAAATCAAAAGAAAATGCTTCCATGGAAAAGGGCAAAGCAAGTGCCCGTGCTAAGTGAGAATGTCTAATAGTTACACTTGGTACTTCACCCAGCAAGAGTTTATTGTATAGCCAAACCACAACCATTTATGACATTATAAACAAACCCATGCCATTTTAGTGGAAAATTCACAAAACTGTGTAAGAAGTTAACATTAATTGTTTATAATTTCTGAGACAGTATAAACCTTTTCATATATTCTCTTAAAAAATAAACATTTTAGGCTCGGCGCCTGTGGCTCAACAGGCTAAGGCTCCAGCCATGTACCCCTGAGCTGGCAGGTTCGAATCCAGCCCCGGCCCGCCAAACAACAATGACGCAACAATGCTGCAACCAAAAAATGGCCAGGCGTTGTGGCGGGTGCCTGTAGTCCCAGCTACTTGGGAGACGGAGGCAAGAGACTCCCTTGAGCCCAGGAATTGGAGGTTGCTGTGAGCTGTGATGCCAGAGCACTCTATCCAGGGTGACAGCTTGAGGCTCTGTCTCAAAAAAAAAAATAAAAAAAAAAAAAATAAACATTTTAGGTGAGTGGACATCGGATAAGAAAAAAGAAAGAACACCTTTGCTTCTAGTGTTACAGCCTGTTCGTGCTATAAAACTAGTAGTGCAAAAACCTTCATCTTGGATAACATTGAAAATTAAATATTAAAGCATTGCTCTCACTAGTAATGCAATCTCTTCAAGGACTTAAAATCAATGACATTTTGGGCTATTTACAAAAATCTGTCAAGAAAAATTCTTCTTTAAAATCCTAGCTTATTAATAAAGGGTTTCTAGTATTAAAATGTTTTAAATACCTTCATAAACATGGGTAATTACAAAGAAAAAAATGTCATAAATTCTAAATGCTAATAATTATTATCGATACAACCCCTCCCCCCCCCAGCTTCATGTTTTTCTCACTAGATGTGTGACATATATATTTAATTTCTGCTGAAGGCAGCACATTTATTGTAATGCAGTCCAGGATTGGGTGTCCTTAGGTGTCAGCAGGACCAAGTGCAGATCCTCTTTGATTTACTTTAAAGGAATAGCTCTTTAGGAGAGTTTTTTCTATCTTTTTTTTTTTTGTTGTTGCAGTTTGGCCAGGGCCAGGATCGAACCTGCCACCCTCGGTATATGGGGTTGGCGCCCTACTCACTGAGCCACAGGCACTGCCCGAGTTTTTCTTTCTTTACGGTACTTATTTTTAAATAACTTTATAATTAATTTGTTAATTAGCAATTACCTAACATTAAGAAGTGTGTTAGGTTTCCCATTTTTGTTTACTCTAAAGCTCTTCCTTTACTAGAAAATACTGTTGGTGTGGAAAACCACATTTTTGCAGAGTACTTAGTTGTGCCTTAAAATGTGGTGGTTTGTTTATTCTGCCAGCTTTTTGGAAAACACTGAAATTCTCTGTTTTATGAACTACGTTCACTATGTAGGGGCGAATTTGACCAACAGACTTGGATGATGCCTGAGCGCTTGCCCATGATAGGGAGTCTATCAATGGACCTTCGCACTTGCCAGGCTCTGCTATCAGAGGGAGGGAGAGCCTGAGGGGACTGGTCTTCTGAGGGTGGTGGCCAGATGAGGTCCTCTGTTCTGTGTACCCACTGTAGGGGAGGTGCCACTATTCTGAACGGCAGATTATTTCCACAAATAGTCTTTCGAGGACAATGGACAGCCCACAGTGAAAGATAATGAGGATAGAATTGGTCATGGAGAGACCTTTAAGTCCATTTGTCAAATCAAGCTGATTTCCAGTGAATATCTACAAGTGCATAGGATAGTTAAAAATGTCAAAAACATGGTCTCCCCTGAAAACATTAGATTCTCCTAGTAATCATTTTAGACTCTTCCCCCCATATCTTACTGGCCCAGTGGATTCTACTCCCCAAATATCTGATCATCCCTCCCTCCTGCTTTAATTTTGCTCAGACCCTCATCACGTCTCATCCTGGGGTTTGGTTAGGTTTGGTTTTGGTTTGACAACAGCTCTGCCACTTCTGTAGTAAACAAGCACTTGAGTAGTCCTAGTGTTTATTAGTCCATTGTTCTGTGGGTTCCAACCAAACATGAGAATGACATGGGGCTGACCTGTAGGAAGCCTACTTCGTTCCTTGGGAGCTAGATATACAATGTTATTTTCATACTTTTTTCATGACATCAGTGATAGGTTGTACTTGGATGTCTAAGGAACAACAATAAGATCTTGCAGGCTTTGAACTGGGGGGTGTGTACATCATAGTAGGCTTCCTAAGGAAGGTGTCCATGTGTCTTTCTAGTTTGCTCATTATAGGTGGGTCAGCAGGGACAGGCAAAGAGACATCCAGGCCAGGGCAGCTTCTAGGAAGCCCTAGGTAGGAAAGAACCTTTTGGGAACTGAAAGGTCAGAAAGGAGTAGAATAGCTTGCAGTGGAACTGGGGTATCATTTGGGGCCACGTTAAGGAGTTTGGTCTTGTTCCTAGGATCAGGGAGAACGTAGGGAAGAATTTTAAGGGAAGTAACTTGATCATATTTCTTGTTTTGAAAGATCATACTCCCTCCAGTGGGGAGGATCAGCTGGAAGCAAGCTGAGAAAAGGTGGGAAGCCGTGGCAATAACCTAGGGGAAATGTAAGGATAGTCTGCACTGGTGGCGGGTGAGCCAGGCACAGGAGATACTCTGGGGTAAATCACTCAGAGTTGGGCTAAGAGTAAGGAGAGGGTGGGATCAAAGCTGACACTGAAGCCTCTGGTTCCTCCAGCAAAGTGAGAGCCATGTATAGAGGGAATATGGGGTTAGTTTGGACTTGATGCGGGGTGGGAGAGACCTAGGGAACAGACATGCTGAGGTGCTTAACAGGCTGTCGATGAAGGGTCTGGGAGCCTGGGAGGCATCTGGACTAGCGATAAAACATTTGAGAGTCAGTAGGTAGCTAGTAATTGGATCCACGGCCACAGATAAGCTCACCTAAGGAGAAGTGAGACGTTTAGAATGCTTCTCCTGAAAGACAGATCTGGTCAAACAGCTTCCAGTGTAAAGCCATCAGCACAGCTCCTTCCACTTTTGACACCCAAGGCCCTTTTGGGGTGGCGCTGCCTGGCACTCCCAGCTCCTTCAGGCTTGCCCACCAGTAACCATGCCCAGGTGCCCTTCCTCAGTGGCCATGCAGTATTTAGTATAAACCTCTGTCCTCACAATTATCCCAGAGGCCTGTCACTGAGGTTTATTTTCAGATCTCCCATTAGGCCTAAGCTCCTTCTGGGCAGTTTCGCAGTGATCATCTTGTGTCCTCTGCTCTCAGCAGCACCTGGAATGCGATGGATTTCTTGGTGAATGTTGCTTGAGTCAGTTCAGGAGCCATCAGTGTATTAATCTCCTAGAATCTCCCCAAACACACTCAAACCGGGTGCAGTGCATACATGTAACAAGTGTGCACTAAATGGTGGTGACAGAGGAAGAGCACCTGTACTCCCTGTATGCTTGAGACAAAATACACATATTTATTATATATGACACGTGTGTATTAAGTGCATGTATGTCTACATATCTACAGGTGTGCACACACACACAGATACACACCACACATACAGCATTTAATTCTACCCCTTACCAAAAACCAACCATTCAGAAGAGGAGGATTTCCAGATGAGGGAGCCTTATTGGCATCACACAGAAATGCTTGAAGGCAGGATGATGAGGAGTTGGCCCAGTACAAAGTCAAAACTCCTCTGCACTTCTCCGCAGAATGCCTCTCGATGGACACTGTTTCACTTGAATCAATAAGTAGAAACATTTGGAGAAAGCATTTGGTGGTTTAGAGGCTTAAAGCAAATTGCTTTCAGCCGGAGTAATTGTCACTGAAGTAGTTCTTGGCAAGACCAACATTTTAACAGTAAATCGCCCCCCAAAAAGTTATGTAACAACAATTTTACCATTCTTAGAAAAAATATGTTCCAGTTGAGAAACAGTTGAATGAAGTTAGGAGTCTCTTAGTAGCATTGTTGTACATTTTAGTTCATATTGTAGTCATCTTAAGCAGTTGAAAATCCTTAGGCATAGGATTTAGTGGTGACACTTTATCTTCTATCGAGTCACTTACTATGCTTACCCATCCTGTGTGTGAAACGTGGCAGCTGCTCCCTAGAGATCGTATGGAGCTATAGGAAAGATAATGATCTGTTAGCATGACTTCACTGAATTACTCCTTAAGAAAGTAATTAAGCAGGATTGCCCACACTCCACTGCTCTCAAAGACTCAAATCTGGCTCGCTATGTCACTTTTTTTCCCTTTCTTGAAAATGGCCTTTATCAAGTTGTTATAATTTAATTATATAAAAACATGTGTTCAGATTGCATTTTGTACTTAATTATATCTTAACACCACAGAGTCGTTATTTCTCAACTTGAACTTGTGCTATTTGAAGGTAGGGTCCATGTCTCATTCATACTACATTCATCCTTGTCCCTCAGTGCCACATTCATATGTATGTGTGTGTGTGCATGCACACATGCATGTGCAAATATATAAACATGGGAGGAGAGAGGAACACTGATGTCATGGAGTACTCAGCAAGCATCTGGTGTTGGTCTGAGCACTTCCTGTGTATTCTTTAATCCACACAATACCCTGCTAAGATTGGTACTATTATTAATATATCATTGCCTGCATTTTGACTGATGAGGAAATGAAGATCCAAAAGTTTAAATAACTTGCTCAAGGTCCCCTGGCTAGTATGTTTCGGAACTGGGATTTGAACCCAAACATTCTGACTCTAGTATCTACAGCATACTAAACACTCAGTTGTTTGATGAGTGAATAATGGATCAAAAGATGGGAATGATTGTAGACATGAAAGGTGGGTTAGAAATTCATTTCAGTCTGCCCCTTGCCTCTGGGAGAAGCCACATACAAATTACTAGTTGCGATCTGAAGGCCTTTCACCTGGATTATTGTAAGAGTCTCTGGATAAGTTTCCTTGTCTTCTGTTTTCCTTCTAATCTCACCACTTTTTAAAGACAGAAACCTTATTTATCTCTGAATTGCCCAGCACCCCATAGACGTTCCCTGAAGCTCTTAGGATGCAGAGCCAACTCTGTGAATTGCCTCCCCAGCCCAGTGGCAGCCTGTCCTAGCAGGTACCCTTGGGTCCAGCCACCCTAGACTTCTGTTACTTTCTGGGGTATTTTACCCACATCCCCACATACTGTGCCCCCTGTCTTCCCCACAGTCCCTTCCCATACCTTCTCCTCCTTGTGCTTAAGAACCCCACTCCTGGGTGGCAGGAAACCTTCCCTAGCTTCCTGGGATGTGGTTCTTTAGACAGAGTTCACTTGGTGCCCCAAAGCCTCATGCTGCAGGTCTCATGGCGCTGTGACCTGACTTTCCATCCAGACCAGAAACTCCTAGAGGACAGTATTCTGGCTCATTTTACTCAATGGGCCCTCAGTGCCTTGTTTGTTGGACAAAGAGGGAGCCTTTTAGACTGGAAGTGTTAAATGGTAATTTTGTCCAGTAATTGCCTACTTAGAAAGTTTTGACATTCTCTGATAGAAGCCCACTCCAATGCTGTCAGCTAGGGCTAATGAAACTGTTCAGTCTTTCAGTTAATAGTCCAGTTTTTCTTCAGCAACATTAATTTACTATCTTAATCATTTTGAAGTGTACAATTCATTAAGTACATTCCCCCTGTTGTGCGGCTATCTCCATTGTCCATCCACAGAACTCTTTTTATCATCCCAGGCTGGAACTCTGTCCCCATTAAACACCAACTTCCCTGTTCCTCTCTACCCCAACCTCTGGTGCTCACCATTTTACTTCTATCTCTATGAATTTCACTACTCTAAGTATCTCACGTAAATGAAATCACATAATATTTGTCTATTTGTGACTGGCTTATTTCACTCTCAGAACCCTTCTTAAAAACAATAGTTTCATGAAGTTATAGAACCCCATGCTGAATAACGTCTAACACGTCCAACTAAAAGGTTCAAAGCCTGGTGCAAAGAGTGGGATAATTACTTGTAAATTTGAGGTTGTCAGAAGTCTTATGATTTCTCACCAGATCACACCCACATGCAATTCAAGCAGCTTTGCTGCTAGCCTGTATAAAGTTTAAGTATCCTATCTCTGGAATCTCTGTAAGAGAAAGTATTTTCCTTCCCCCAAGCTACAGCCCATACAAGGCCCCACTCTACTCGAGAAGGGGAGAAGGGCCGTGCAGAATACTGGAGACAGAGCTCAGTTTCTGAGCTGCCCTTCACCACCTACAGCAACAAAGGCTGCTCTGATGCACGAAGAATGGTGACAAGTGTCTAAGCTCTTTTAAGAATGGGGGAGGTGGAAAAAACTTTAGGGCGGTTTAGAAAAATGATGAGTGGCATATGTTTGCTGAAGAAATTTCATGACATATGCCTTCTGATCACCACTAACATGCATTCTCTTTCAACTAGCTAAGAATCTGAGAAGGGAAACAGCAGATGCAGGACCCAGGATCTAGGAAGGATCTGGACTGGAGTCTTGGAATATCTTTGAGGTTTTTTTTTTTTTTTTTTAAGATTGCTTTTGTACGTTTGGCACAGATCACTGACATGAACGTCTGATTGGAGCATCTCATTCGCAGGACTGTTTAAAAAGGCAAGCAGCCATCGGCTGCACATGTCCAAGTGAATAATTAACTCTTGAGAATTAGCACAAAAGATTATGTGCATTTCTTCCAAGATTCTCTATAACCTACCACCAAAACACTTTCCCAGGGTTTGGGAGCATAGGCTTTGGAGACAGGCAGATCTAGGTTTTAAGTCTAGTTTCTTCCTTTTAATGAAATGACTTTGTGAACTTGGGTAAATTGCTTGTTCTTTTTCTGGGCTCAGTTTCTTCAGCTCTAATATGGGGAGGTAGGCTCTAAAATAAAATGATAAAAATTTAAAAAAATAAAATATCACAAAAGGCAAAGAGAGAGCTTGCATCTCCTGGAAAACTTTTCAGTATTATCAAAGACATTTCTTCATTATTTATGGTAGCAAAATATCACACATTCATAGGTAGCAAAGCCTCCCGATTATTGTAGGATGGAGTCAGAATGTATGAAATTTCTGTGTTCGTAGATCTTATGTGTTTGTTATATAAAAACATTACATATTATTTACTTTTGTTTATTTTTCTATTTTTGTTCAACAAAGCCTTAAAAGGGAGGCCAATCATGATATGTGTTCAACCCCCCAAACAGTAATCTGTTCAGACATTGAAGATTCACTCTGAGATGTTCAGTTTACACAAAACTGTATAGTAATGTTCTCCACTGGGGACCTTTTAAGGAATTTTTCAAGAGTAATTTCTTCTTTCTTTCTTTTTTTTTTTTTGAGCTGGGGTCTTGCCTAGGCTGGAGAGCAGTGGTCAGTCATAGCTCATTGTAGCCTCGAACTCCTGAGCTCAAGTGATGTTCCTTCCACAGCTTCCCAAGTAGCTATGACTATAGGTGCATGCCCCCAGATCTGGCTAATTTTTAATTATTTTGTTGAGATGAGGGTCTTGCTATATTGCCTAGGCTACTCTCAAACGTCTGGCCTCAATCTTCCCACCTCAGTCTCTCAGAGTGTGGGGTTACAGGTATGAGCTACCACCCGCAGCCTGAGGAGTAATTTGACACATTGTATTTTCATCTAATTCAGTGATGTTAAAGCATAAGCCCAGTGCAAAACAATCTCCTCGCTAGTATCTTACAGAAGTTCTGTCAGATCTGCTTCTCACACCATTCTCACACACAAACTCTAAGGTCAGCAAAGTACTGTTTATCACATTCATTTTATGTATGATCACAGAGGCTGAGGGAAATTAGCATCTGTCTATCCAGTAAGTGACATATCTCAAACCTGGGTCCCAAATGAAAACCTCCAGGAATCTTTGAACTGTGCCAGGTTCCCTTCTATTTGTTGAGTTCATGTTAGCATCTGTGTTGATCTGGTAAAATTTCTTCATGGGAACCCCTTCCTTTATTTAAAAAGAGCATATGATATAGATAATTGTATCATTTCTTCTGCACATTTTGTTTTTTCCCCTGGACCTTGAAAAGTTTATATAGATATGCACTACTTTAAAAATATCTGACATTCAAAATTCTGAATATATAAAACACAAACCATTATAAGGTTACTTACAGAATTCCATAGCATTTTAAAAAATCATAAACTTCTTTGGCTGCTTAAATATTTTTTTCCTAAATATTATATTCATCAAACTTTGACCTTATTCATCAGGCCACATCCTGGGTAAAGTGGCTTGTGTTTTTGTTTTTTTTTTTTTTAATTCTGGTTTTCCATCAAATCACAATATGCTGCATCGTAGCGAGGCAGGGAAACTGCTGACTTGGCAGTAGTATGTCCTGACTCGTGCGGTTTTCCATTCTGACTGAAGCAGGGGATGAAACACAACATGCCCAGAAGTTGTGTCCAGTGCTTGGGCAGGTGCCTGAGGCTGGCTAGACCTGTTTGCTGGGTCCACCCTCAGCACAGGGCTTATCTCAGATGCCTTCAGAGCCAGCAGCAGCTCCTGAGGCAGACCCACAAGCCCTTCCCTGTGATTTCAAAGCCCAGGAAGCTCTGGAAACAAAATAATTTTTGGTAACTCATTTGTTACTTAGACTTGGCCTGACCTAAAGAATTTGGTGGGGAGTTGGGGGAACTCCCCTGAACTGAAATGTGGCTTTTAAGGGTTTATATTTGTTTCCTTTATTATGAAGGTTCTGCATGTCTGCAGAGGTATTTTTTGAGTGTGATTATTTTCAAGTGTCTTAGATCCTTCTGGGGGTATTGTGTAATATATGGGATATGCCCCATACTTCTTTCTTTCTTTCTTTTTTTTTTGGGACAGAGCCTCAAGCTATCACCCTGGATAGAGTGCTGTGGCATTACAGCTCACAGCAACCTCCAATTCCTTGGCTCAAGCGAGTCTCCTGCCTCCGCCTCCCAAGTAGCTGGGACTACAGGCA
>CAUYRH010036955.1:0-29783 GCA_963574655.1 Perodicticus potto | reverse complement strand
ACCTAGCTATTTTTTGGCTCGGCGCCTGTGGCTCAACGGGCTAAGGCGCCAGCCACATACACCTCAGCTGGCGGGTTCGTATCCAGCCCGGCCCGCCAAACAATGATGGCTGCAACCAAAAAAAATGGCGGGGCGTTGTGGCGGGCGCTTGTGCTGTGGTCCCAGCTACTTGGGAGGCGGAGGCAGGAGACTCACTTGAGCCCAGGAATTGGAGGTTGCTGTGAGCTGTGATGCCACAGCACTCTATCCAGGGTGACAGCTTGAGGCTCTGTCTCAAAAAAAAAAAAAAAAAACCTAGCTATTTTTTTATTGCAGTTGTCATTGTTGTTTAGCTGGTCCAGGCTGGATTCTAACCCACCAGCCTTCATGTATGTGGTTGGCGCCCTACCCACTGAACTACAGGAACTGCCCCCCTCTTCCTTTACACACAACCTTTGCTATCCACTATCTCTCTTGCTGTGATGCACAGATTCCTCATATCCAACTTTCCCTACCCGTCAAATTTTCTCACTAACCTATCTGCATTCTTTCCCATCTCAAAGACTTCTTCATGATAACCATCCCTCCCCCGCTTTTTTTCCCTGAGACACAGTCTCTCTTTGTTGCCCTTGGAAGAATGCCATGGTGCCCTAGCTCACAGCAACCTCAAACTCCTGGGCTCCAGCGATCCTCTTGCCTCAGCCTCCCAAGTAGCTGGAACTACAGGCGCCTACCATAACACCTGGCTATTTTTAGAAATGGGGTTTTGCTCTTGTTCAGGCTAGTCTCAAACTCTTGAGGCTCAGGTAATCCACCCATCTCAGCCTCCCAGAGTACTAGGATTACAGGTGTGAATGGCTGAGTCTGGGCCTTTTTTTTTTTTGAGATAAAGTTTCATTCTGTTGCCCTGAATAGAGTGCCATGGTGTCCTAGCTCTCAGCAATCTCAAACTCTTGGGCTCAACTGATCCCCTTGCCTCAGTCTCCTGAGAACTGGGGCTATGAATATCCACCATAATGCTGGGCTAGTTTTTCTATCAGAGCTGGTCCCCACATCCCCTTTAAATTACTCAACCTCCTCTACAAATCAAGGTCCTCTCTCACACTCTAATTCCCCCTCCACCCAGAATATCCAGACCCATCTTCACAAAAGCCTGCCCTAATCCTTTCTTCATACCTAGACCCTTTCCACCATTCTAACTCATGCCTCTAGGCTTTATAGACACAATTCACATTAATCACTTCTTCACATGACACTTCATGAGTGTCACTCATGCCAGTAAACCTAGAACTCTGGGAGGCTGAAGCAGGTAGACTGCTTGAGCTCAGGAGTTCAAGACCAGCTTGAGCAAGAGTGAGATCTGTCTCTACTAAAAATAGGAAAGCTAGCTAGTCATGGTGGCAGGCAGCTGTAGTCCTAGCTGTTCAGGAGCCTGAGGCAGGTGGATCACTTGAGCAAAAGAGTTTGAGGTTGCTGTGAGCTATGATGCCACAGCACTCAACCCAGGGTGATGGAGTGAGACTGTCTCAAAGAAAAAAACAAACAAAAAAAACTTTTTACCCAGAACAAATCTGCAATTCTAACCCCCTCTGAGATATAAATATTCCTTCTTCACAATGACTTAGACTCCTCTTCTTCATACAAAACCACACCAACTTATTCTGGGATACACCCTCTCTTCTTGTCAACTTAAGTTCCTTGTCTTTGCAAAAAAGGCCTCCCCTAACCCATTCTGAGGATGCCCTTCTCACACCCCCACACCCTAACTCATATCCAAATCTTCACATACTAACTTAAACTTTTCTCATTTGCAAAGACCTCCCCCCAGCCATTCCAGGGATGTTCAGAATCCCTCTTCACATCAACTTAAAACTTAACTCCTCTTCTTCCCCAAAAGATTCCCCCCATACTGTAACCCACTCCAAGGAGGAGATCCAGACTTAAAATTCCTTTCACACGTACCCTTCCTATTGCCCGAATCTCTTTAGAGATACCCAGACCTCCTGTTCTTCTCATGTAGAACCACCACCACCACCTTCATTCAGCAGACACCTCTTCTTCACACTCAAAACCCTCTCACCAGTATAGCCCCCCAACTTCTTAGCAACCTACCATTTCATTCTCATTCCAGGAATACCTAGAGCCCCCCCTCTTTAGTACACAGATCTCTTGCCACCCTACTCCCACCCCCAACAACCAAATCCCACCTTCACTTCAGCCTAATTACCTGTACTTAAAAAAAAAAAAAAAAAAGACTTTCTCCCAGCTCATTCTAGGGACACCCAGAAACCTTTTCACATTAACATAACCCACTCGTGGAGAGACCCCGCTCAACGAATTCGAAGGGTACCCAACACCCTCACCAGTTTAAAGTGTTAATTTAACCCCATCCTTTGCACCTGAACATCTCCCTTAGCTCAATTCCTAATACCCTAACACCAATTCACTACCCTAATTCTTCCCAACCATAACTATTTTCCTTCTGTGCTAACTTAATTACTTCCTATCTCACTCCCTAAACCCCTCACCAGGCACCCAAATGCCGCCTAACCGCCCCAGCCCCTTCAGTCCTGGACTCATCCCACAAACGAGCCCTTTACCCCAGCACCCTACGGCGCCTCCGCGCCCTCTTCGGAGACAGCTCAAAGGCCTCCCGCCCGGGTCCCTCCCAGCCCCCGGCCCAAGCCCCGCCCCACGACTCAACCCCTTCCCCACCCGCCGCCGGGACCTGACTGGCCCCCGCCCCGCCACCCGCGCGCTCCGCCGGCCGTTGGGGCAGCTCCGCCCTCGCCGCCCGGCGCGCGCTCTCCCCGGGCCCTCAGTGCGCAGGCGAGGTGGCAAGAGGAGGCCGCAGGGTAGTGTAGGGAGCTGGGCCGGCTCTCAGCGCGCCCACTTGTACTCACCCGCCTCTACCGTCTCGCACGCCCGGGACCTGGGCCCTGGCCACCGTTCCCCTTGCGCACAGCCACTCTAGCGTTACGCCTCTCTAGCTCCTGCCGTCTCCTCTCGCCTGCTCCGCAGCCTCGCTCTCGCCCCCAGCCACCCTCAGCGACGCCCCTCCCACCTTCCTCTTCGGCTGCCGCGGGACGGCCGAGCGCGTCCAATCACCTCTTGTCTGGCCTTTGCCGCTTAGCCAATCGACACTCCTGTCTCTGAGGCTTGGACCAACAGTGCTGAGCGTTGGAGTGCTCCCCAAAGTCCAACCAATCATCTAGCGAAGTTCCCTCACACGCCGGACCCCGGGTTGATAGTGCCCGCCCCCTTAAGCCTCCCTGGAGTATACTCTTCCTCCACATCCTAGTTGACTCCACCTCTGACGGCTCTGGAAGGGAGCCTTGAACGGAGGGCGGCGTGATGACGTCAAGTAGCGGAGTGAGGCTGCGGCCGCCATCTTGGAGGCGCTAGAAGGGTATTAGGTGTCGGAGTCAGGGAGCGAGAAAGTCTGGGAAATTGAGGCACACGACGTCCAGATGGCTAGAGCCGGGGAGCTGAGGCGCAGGAACCCCAGGGGTCAAAGAGAGAAAGTGAAACACCACTCAGCGCGAAAGGCAGGGGGGGAAACCGACACAAATCACGTGTAGGGAGAAAAGAGAAACCAAGGCTCAAGACTCACTTTATTAGAAAGAGAAGAGTGAAACCAACAGGAATGAAAGGAGAGAAAAAACAGATTTTTTTTTTTTTTGAGAGTGGAGTATTGTCAGAAAGCAAGGAGAGGGAATCTAGAGGAAACGTAGGAACAAAAGTTTAATTTGGGCCAGGCGCGATGGCCCAGGCCTGTAATCCTAATACTCTGGAGGACCAGGAGGGTAGATCGTTCGAGCTCATGAGTTCGAGACCAGCCTGACCAAGAGTGACCCCCGTCTCTCTTTACTAAAAATATAAAAATTAGCTGGCGCCTGTAGTCCCAGCTACTGGGAGGCTGAGACAGGAAAATATTTGAGCCCAACAGTTTGAGATTACTGTGAGCTATGAGGCCATGGTGCCCTACCCAGGATGACAGAGTGAGTCTCTGTCTAAAAAAAAAATTTTTTTTTCATTTGAATAAACAGGGAGTTAGGGGTGGGGCGGGAGACTTGAAGGACTATTAGGGTGAGAGCCTGAAGGAAGTACCCCTGCAGGATTCTATTCTGCTCCATTCCACAGTGACTCTGACCCTGCACAGCTCAAGGACAATGGGGCCCAGTGTGTCCAAGGGGCTCTGAACATTCCTACTTACCTTCCTTCTGGCACTCAGGGCCTTGGGAGTGAATAGCGTCAGTACTGTTGGAACTGTTTCCAGAGCTACTCTTTGAACATAAAGACAGGGGAACTGCAAGAAATTCACTTGGTCCAACCTTCTACCCACCCATCCCTTCCTCAGGTGAGAAAACTGAGTCTCAAGAGTTGAGTCATTGGCTCGGAACCTGGCCACATACCCTGGGGCAGGCGGGTTGGAACCTGGCCTGGGCCTGCTAAACAACAATGACAACAACAACAAAAAATAGGCGGGTGTTGTGGTGAGCACCTGTAGTCCCAGCTACTTGGGAGGCTGAGGTAAGAGAATTGCTTAAGCCCAAGAATTTGAGGTTGCTGGAGCTGTGACTCCACGGCATTCTACCTAGGGCAGCATAGTGAAACTCTTGTCTCAAAAAAAAAAAAAAAAGAGTTGAGTCATTACCCAGGTCTGTTTCTTAAGTCATTGGTTTTTGCTGTGTCCATTTGGTCTCTAACTAGATGTTCCAACTTTCTCCCGGATTAAACTCCCTACTTCAAGGCACATGTGGTTAAACCAGGCTGCCTGGATTGGAATCCTGGCCCTGACACTTCCTAGCTGTGACCTGGAGGAAATCAACTGCCCATGTGCCTCAATTTCTCTCATCTGTGAAATGGGGATAATGACAGCTCCTGTCTGATGATGGTTGTGGAGCACTGAGTAAAATTTATGTAGGACTTAGTTATTTTTATTAGTATCTCCAAGAGTCTAATAATAATAGCTCACATCTCCTGGGTGTGTTAAGATGTGCTAAGTGTAATGCCCAGTGCTTCACATGCATTATTCAGTTTAATCTTCTCAACACTCCTATGAGAGAGAAACTCTTAGCCTGACTTTAGAAAGAAAGCGAAGCTCAGAGAAGTTAAGTAACTTGTGTAAGTTCCTATAATTATGAAGATGGTACTGGATGCCTGGCAGCCCTAGTTCAGAGTCTGGGCTGCAAAAAGATTAAAAAAAAAAAAATTATGAAGAGACAGCTAAACCAGGAGATTACTCCAAGGCCTACATTCTTGGTCCCCAGGCTGTACTGTCTGGCTGGTGGGAAGTTCTGTGGTTATACATTGAGGGGATGAATCTAAAAAGTAGAGGAAAGAGTTTGGTAGTAATCAGTGAGGCTAAAGCTAGGCCCAGCCTGCTCCAGGCAGTTTGAGTTTGCCCTTAAGGCAAAAAATCTGAGGTAGAAGCCATAGAAGTGGAAGCTAGCCTCAGTCTTTGATAGGCTCTTGACCTTGAGCAGGTTCTTGCTTCTGCTAAGGCCTCCTTTTCTTCATTTAAAAATCCAAGGGTCCAGGCCATGCCTGTAGCTCAGTGAGTAGTGCACTGGCCACATACACCCAGGCTGCCGGGTTTGAACCCGGCCTGGGCCTGCTAAAAAACAATGACAACTGCAACCAAAAAATAGCCAGGTGCCTGTAGCCCCAGCTACTTGGGATGCTGAGTCAAGAGAATCGCTTAAGGGTGGCGCCTGTAGCTCAGCGAGTAGGGCGCCGGCCCCATATACTGAAGGTGGTGGGTTCAAACCCGGCTCAGCCAAACTGCAAAAACAGAAAAATAGCCGGGTGTTGTGGTGGGCTCCTGTAGTCCCAGCTACTCGGGAGGCTGAAGCAAGAGAATCGCCTAAGCCCAGGAGTTGGAGGTTGCTGTGAGCTGTGTGCCATCACGGCACTCTACCGAGGGCGATAAAGTGAGACTCTGTCTCTACGGAAAAAAAAAAAAGGAATCGCTTAAGCCCAAGAGTTTGAGGTTGCTATGAGCTGTGACACCACAGCATTCTACTAAGGGTGACATAGTGAAGATTCTATCTCAAAAAAAAACCCCAAGGGTCCTTGACCAGGAATGGTGGCTCACCCGTCTATTTTTCTGTTACCTATAATCCTAGCTCTCTGGGAGGCCGAGGCAGGTGAGTAGCTTGAGCTCAAGAGTTTGAGATGGGATCTTACTCTTTCTTGTTCAGCCTGACCAAGAGTGAGACCCAGTCTCTATTAAAAATAGAAAAACTAGGGCAAGCGCCTGTGGCTCAAAGAAGTAGGGCGCTGGCCCCATATGCCGGAGGTGGCGGGTTCAAACCCAGCTCTGGCCAAAAAAAAAAAAAAGAAAAGAAAAAAAGAAAAACTAGCCAGGCATTGTGGCAGATGCCTGTAGTCCCAGCTATTTGGGAGGCTGAGGCAAGAGGATTGCTCAAGCCCAAGAGTTAGAGGTTGCTGTGAGCTATGATGCCACAGTATTCTACCCAGGACAACAGAGTGAGACTGTGTCTCAAAAAAATTAAAAATAATAAAAATGTAAGGGTCTAGCTTGACTTCTCAAGATCTTGAATTGCCCAATTTATCAGATCAGTCAGGTCTCTCTTCTTTTTTTTTTTTTTTTTTTGAGGCAGAGCCTCAAGCTGTCACCCTGGGTAGAGTGCCGTGGCATCTCAACTCACAGCAACCTCCAATTCCTGGGCTCAAGCGAGTCTCCTACCTCTGCCTCCCAAGTAGCTGGGACTACAGGCGCCCGCCACGATGCCCGGCCATTTTTTGGTTGGCAGCCGTCATTGTTTGGCGGGCCAGGCTGGATTCGAACCTGCCAGCTCAGGTGTACATGGCTGGCGCCTTAGTGTGTTGAGCCACAGGTGCCGAGCCAGGTCTCTCTTCTTCAGATGATACAGGAATAAGTTGAAGCCTGGATCATTGCTTCTGGAGGTGGCAGCATGGGACTAGGACTTCTGGGACAGGTCAAATTTAGGGAGAATAGGTTCCCTGTGCTGAAACATCTGCATCAGCAAAGACCTAGAGGCAGGCATGAGTCTAGGCTTTCAGGCCTGGCTGGAGCTAACGGTGGTCCTTTGGGACCAGATGTAGTTGGGGATGCCCCACATGCCAACTAACAGAGGACTTTCCATGCTAGGCTGGTATGTGGTCCTAGAGTTGCCATGTGCCAGCTGTGTGTTCAAGGCATGTGGTCACATGTGCTGGGGGCTGCACGTGAGTATGTCTGTGTCTCCTCCCCATCACGAGCGTCGGGGGTGGTGGTGAGTCACAGGCTCAGCCTTCCAGCGCCAACTGTCATGTTCCTTCTCCCCAAATTTCACCCCCACCCAGCCGTGCAGCACCCACCCCCACTCTAGATCTGTGTCGCTCTCTCTTTGATACCCCTGCCCCCCTCAGCTCTCTCTGAGAAGCTGCAGGATATTCTTAAATTCTTGGGCTGCAGAGTCTCCTGCTTCTCCTGGCTCTGCCTTCCATCTCCCTGCCCTATTGTCCCACCCTCTTTCCCTTTGCTTCTCTGCTCCCACCTCCTCATCTCTATGGGTCCCAAGGATTTCTCTATGCATTATAGAGAATTCCCATGCTCACCACCCACCCCTTCACCTCTGTGGGAGCTATTTCTATTTTGGGGGGCTTCTCCCTCATTTCCATGGCTAGCCACTTGTGCCTCTGTAGGCTTCTCGTGTCTCTGAGCCACATTCTTGTCTCTGTGGGTCCCCTGGTGTTTGTGTCCCCCCGCCCCCCAGCGTCTGTAACCTTCTCCAGCTCTTCTTGGCCCTCTCCCTGTCTTGTTCCATATGTGTGGATTGCTTTCTGTTTTTTTGTGTGTGTCTCTGCCCTTTCCCCTTTTTTCCTTCATGGGGAGCTTTCTGTGTCCATGAACTGTCCTTTGTCTGGAGGTCCTTTTTCTTGTCTCTGTTCCCTTGTCTTTGGGGGGCTTTCTTTCTTATCCCTGGGCTTTCCCCTGTCCTTGTCCTTGTAGGTTTGTGGGACTTGGCCCACCTTTCTGGGTGTTCATGGCTGTCTTTCATCTCTTTCCATTTCTCTTCATCTCTGTAACCCTCTCCCCTCATCTCCATGTCCTTCTCTCCAGGTCTCTCTGCCTCTCATCTCTGTGGGCTCCTGCGCCCAGGGCTGCCTGGCCAGGGCGGTGGCATGGGGTGGTGGAGAAGGTGGCTGGGGGTGGGCCCTCTATCCAATGCAGCTCCTTCTTCTCATCAGCATTCTCCTCGCGGGGCCCCCAGCCCCGACCAATACCGGCTCCCCCTCCCTCGACTCCCCTCCCTCCTTGCTCTCTGCCTGCCTCCCTCCCTTCCTCCTGCCTGCCCTCCTCCCTCCCTCCCTCCCTCATCTCTCTCCCCCCGCCCCCCTGCGCTCCAGGACCCAGCGCGGGCGGCGGGCGGGCAGGCAGGCGGCGGCCTCGGAGGGGAGACAAGCGGTGGCGGCAGCGGTGGTGGCGGCCAGCAGCGGGGAGGCAGGCCCAGCCCGGGACTGGAGCCGGCGGCAGCGGCAACCACTGCTGCTCACAGGGACCAGGAGTCTGTGGCCAGGCCCTCCCACTGAGGCCCTGTGCCCGGAGCCCCCAGGACACCCCACCCTCCTCTGCCTTCTTCCACCTGCACGCCTCCCTTCTCCTTTTCCTCCTTCCCATCCCACCTCATCTGCTGTCCTCTCCATCTCCTCCGATCTTAGTCTCTCTGGATCTACTAGCACCCCATCCTCCCTAGCCCCTGTACTCCCGCCTCTCCTCGCCCCCAGCATGCTTTTCCCGTGGGGGCTGAGGGCTTGAGGACTCCAGGCCCTAGCCTCATCCAGGGCAGGGCCAAGGCTCCAGGGGGGGAGGGGGGGAAGGGGGTTACCCCCTCCCCCCCACTAAGTCCTCCCCTCCCCCACTCCTCCTGATGGCCGGCTTCCTTTTCTCCACCCAGTCCTCGCCCCCTGTGGCCCCCCCAGGCCGGCCTGGCTAGGGGAGGGGGCGGGGGCCCTTTCCTGGGCCGGCTTCCCCCTCCCCCGGCTGTGCCTGTGCCCCCCCTTCCATTTTCACCTTCCTCTCCTCCTTTCCTCCCTCCTTCCCCTCCATTTGCTCCTTCCCCCTCTTCTCTCTCCCCTTCTCTCCTCCATTTTCTCCTTTCCCCTTCCTCTCCTCCCCAGCCTGCCCTCTCCTCTTCCACCTGTCCTTTTCCCCTGCTACTGGGGAGCCACCGTTTTGGATTAGTTGGGGGCTACCGCCGGCGGTGGGGGAGGGGGCCCTGTGGACTGCCCTCTCCCCCCGCCCCAGCCACACCACCACCCAGCACCAGAGCATCTCCCTGTTGTCGTTCCTCGGGCCTTGGGCCTCGAGGGAGCTCAGCCCTCCGTCCCACCAGATCCGTGAGTGTCTGCAGGTGGGGATTGGGCTGGGTTCTGGGTCCTGAAAGGCTGGGCTCAGTGCTGCTTGGCAGGGTCCCCACTGCTCCCAGGACTGGCAAGTACCCTCCCCCACCAGGGGCCTGCTCTGTACCTCCATCTCCCCAGCCTCCATTCACCCTGACCTTTTCTCACCCCTTCTGGGTCCACAGCTCACCCCTGTACCAGACCCCCACTTCTTGGGGTCCAACGGGGCTGTCTCTTACTTGTGGGCTCACTCCTCCCAGCCCCTGGCATGTCTCTGTCCCTGCTTTTTCCCACTCTCAGTCCCGGTCCCAGACCAGACAGACTCTTGTCTCTCTCTGAGCCTCCTACCCATCCTCTGAGCCTCATCCCCTCTGCCTGCCCTGGGTCCTGTTCCCAGCCCATCCAGACTCAATCTCTTGGAAAAATGTCTTTCAGTTTTTGAGTCTACATTTCATGTGTCGCTTGGGCCTCTCTCAGACTCTACCCAACTTCTCTCTGCTGTAACCGGCCCTTCCTTGGTGTGTCTCTGTTGATAATCCTCTCTCCCTGTCAAAGCTCCCTTTCTCTAGTCTCTCTCTTTTGAGGCTTCCCAGCAGGTCTCTTTCTACTTCTCTCCTTTCTGTGCCTCAGCTGTGCCTATGCTCACCTGTCTCCTCCCTCCCTCTGGAATGGGGTGTCCTCCTGTTCCCACTTCTCTGCTCTCCCCTAGATCCACTGTGGGCGCCCGGCTCCTCCATCCCTCACTCCTTAGCGCTGCCCTGCCAGCCGCTCAGGTCCATGTTGGCTTTTTCTTGCTGGTCTCACTTTTCCCGCCCCCGTCCTCTCTCCCTACATCTGTGTTACCTCATGTGCCCTTTCCACTCCTATTCCTCCCCACACCTGGGGGCTTAAGAGCCCTGGGATCTTCTGCTCCCCCGCATGACATCCCTGAGTGTCTCAGGGTGGCTGTGCCTCCCTGAGCGAGTGAGCGAGCAAGCAAGCAGGTGCACACCCTGGCTCTGCCGGTTCTCCAGGACACTCACTCTTCCTTTCTGCCTCAGTTTCCCTCCCCGATGCTCTTCTCTCCTGGTTTGCAAATCCACCCCTCTCCCTGTGTGCTTCTCCCCCTTGCCCTCTTCCTCTTCTGGGGGCCTGCTCTGAGCTCTGACATACTTTCTCTTTCTTTCAGACCAGTTCTCACTCCTTTCAGAGTTTGGCTGTCTTTCTTCTCCCCATGTTTCTTGTACCAGCTGCTGTTTATTTCTTTTCCTGCCTACTCCTTGGCCCCTTTGCCTCCTTAACCTGCTTGCTTCTCACTTGGCTGATGTATCTCATTTGTCCACTTGTCTGTCTTTCTTCTCTAGTGGAGCCCCTGTCTTGGCCCCTTTTACTCAGTTGTTTGCTGTGTTTCCATCTTTGTCCAGCTTTGTCCTACATCTGTGAGTCCCAGGCCTGCCTGACATGCTCCCCTCCTCTCTCACACTTTCTGTCTTGTCTCTGTCCCCTGTGATGTCTCACTTTTAGGCTGTGTTTGTCTCTCATTTAGTCCCAGGTCCTATCTTTTGGGGCTTTGTGTCTCTCTGTGTATACCTTTCTATACCTCTGTGTCCATTTGCTGACCCGAACCCTTTCCTATACTCTCTCTCTCTCTGCTCCCACCTGTGTCTGCCACCTGTGGGACCCTGTCCCTCTCCCCCATCTCTCCCTTAGTCTTTCTGTCCTCTAGTCTCTGCTCCCTAATTTGCCCCGGAAGTCCCTGATGTCGCAGGATGACCCCCCCACTCCTGCCTCTCCTAGCCCCGCCCTTCACACCCTCCCTTTGAGCTCTCCTTCCGGGCCTCCCAGCATCCCTTGCTCCTCCACCCTTGACAAGCCTTCATCTTAGATCCCAATTATAGTTCGCAGACACTAGCCTGTCCAGCATACCCTCCCTCCACCAGCTTCTTCCCAGAGACCCAGAGAGAGAGGGGTGACTTACTCAAGGTCACACAGTGAGTTGGGGGCACAGCTGGGACTGGTCCAGTTTCCTGCTGTCCTGGCCTGGCTTATTCTGGATCTACAAGATGGTCAGAAGTGTTGCCTGGTGCCTCTGCCCTTCCCTGGCAGTTCTCATCCCACTGTTTACCCAGTTGAGGCCGTCCTGCCATGGGGTCTGGTTGGAGTGGGGAATCTAGGCTCACCACAGCACTGTGGGCCCCACAATAACTGTAGTCCATGCACACCCAAGTGTCCCTTCCCTTATGGCACAGCCCTCAGTTGGAGGAGCTTCACATCTGGTGGAGCCCCTCTCTGCTCGGTGTTTGCCTTTCAGAAGGCCCAGGGGTACCTAGAGGAATCTCTGACTCCCTGGGAGTGGAGAGTTGTGAGGAGCAGAGATATGTTCTCTGCCCATTTGCTTCAGCTCTCAGAGTGGGGTTGTAGATAGTGGTTTGGCACCCACTTCTAGAAAGCAGCTCATTCCCTGCCTTTCTGCCCTTTTGGCTCTCCCTTGTTGCATCCTAGATCCGTTTCTGTCTTCCCTCCATTCTCTATCTTCCTCTTTCTGTGTCTCTCCTGTGCCTTGGTTTCCCCTTCTCCAGTCTCCACTTTCTTCTCCCTCTTCTTCTTTTTTTCTTTTTTGAGACAGAGTCTCATTTTGTCACACTCAGTACAGTGCTGTGGTATCATAGCTCACGGTGACCTCAAACCGTTGGGCTCAAGGGACCTATTGCCTAAGCCTCCTGACTAGCTGGGACTACAGACACCCACCATAATGCCAGGCTAGTTTTAGAGACGAGGTCTCAGTTTTGCTCAGGCTGGTCTCAAACCCCTGAGCTCAAGCAATCCACCTGCCTCGCTTCCCATAGTGCTAGGATTACAGACCTGCGCCACCACCCTGGCCTTTCTTCTCCCTCTTCTGTCCTTTTCCCATCTCATCTCCCATTTCCCAGTCTCTTTCCTCTCCCAGCCCTGTCCCTTCCCTAGTTCCCTGTGACTCTTTCCTTTTCTCTTTTTCTCTATTTCTGTCCTCATTTTCCTGTCTTATCATCTTTCTATTCTCTTGTATTTCTTCCCGTTTTGTCCTTTTCTTTTTTTCTGAGTCTCTTCATCTTTCCTCTCTCTAAGCCTCTCTTCTACTTTGTTTCCTCCTTCTCTCTCGACACTTTTTTTAGTCCTTTTTCTGCTTAGAGTTCATCCATCTGTGTGTCTCCACATCTCTCTCTCCTTCCTCCCTTCTTTCCTCAAGTTTCCTAACTCCTGGGTACTCTCCTCTCAAGACTGTGGATGTCCAGGGCTCTGTCTCCATGGGATTGTGGGAACCAGGGACGTAAGGAAGGTAGAAAGTGAGGCCTGGGATGGAGTTGCCTAGCAACCACAGCATCCTCTCCAGCCAGTTTCTGTTGCCTAGGAACGGCTGCCTGCCCAGAGATGGGGCGGGACTGGGTGGAGGGTGGTACTTCCTGGTTTCCTATTGGGGTGGGGCTGGTCCCTGGAATTCACTCCCACCTGAAATCCTCACATGCTTCCCTCCTTGTGTACTTGTGCCTGTCCTTCCCAGCCTATCCCACTAAGTACCCAAGTGCCATGAGGTCCTCTGGAAGTGCTCTGAGTCTTTTAGCAGCACCCTCAGTATTGTGAGCCTCTAACCAGAGCAGGGCCTTTCAGAGCTGGGAACTCCTCACCAACAATGTCCCGGGGGCTGTGGTTATCACCCCATCCAACAGTCCTCCAAGGGGCTCCGACCCCCCACACCAGCAGTCCCCTTATGGGTTGGGGGGTCTCCCTGCAGGTGGCGAGTGGGGGCCGCGGCAGCTGCGTCCCCATGAGGAGGGGAGGAAGATGCCGGCTGAGCTGCTGCTGCTGCTGATTGTTGCCTTTGCCAGCCCCAGCTGCCAGGTGCTCTCATCACTGCGCATGGGTGAGACTCTCAGTACCCTGGCCTGCCTCAGAGACCCGCCCCTTGGGCCTTGGGCTCCTTTTTTGGGACCCAGGCATTACAGTCCCTTGGGACCCAGGAATTTGGGCCTCAAGTCTCAGCTTCCAGCACCTTGTTCCCCTTAGACTCAGAGGTCCAGACCCCTAGCTCTTGCCACTGTCAGATCCAGAAGTCCCCCTAAAACTTCCTTACTCCAGAGCTCAAGAATCCAGGACCCTAGCTCCTTCCTTCCTCAGGACCCTGGAGTCCGGTCTCCAACCCCTGTGTCCCCTCAGCTGCAATCCTGGATGACCAGACAGTGTGTGGCCGCGGTGAGCGTCTGGCCTTGGCCCTGGCCCGGGAGCAGATCAACGGGATCATCGAGGTCCCAGCCAAGGCCCGAGTGGAAGTAGACATCTTTGAGCTGCAGCGGGACAGCCAGTACGAGACCACGGACACCAGTGAGCGGGGCCACAGGGGTGTGGAGTGAGGAAGGGCAGGCTGGTGGCCCTCAGTGTGTCCCTCTGCCCCGACCTCTGGCTTGGCCTTGTCCTCTTCAAAGCTCTATCTGGTCCCTTCTTTTGTGTCTGTCTCTGCCTTCCTCCCAGAGACAGTTGCTGCTGGGAATGGCAGGGTGGGTGAGAGGTTAAGCCCCAGTCCTGCCCTAGAGGAGCTCAGGGCCTCATTTGGAGGACATATCATAACTGGCTGGGGACACTTGTCAGCCCCTAGACCTGAATAATAAGGGTCCCAAGTGGTGAGGTCAGAGGGCTGGGGGCAGGGGTCAGTGAAGTCCTGGAGAAGGCTAGACTGAAGTTGAGCTTTGAAAGGTGAGCAAGTTGTAGAAGGAGTGGTGTTGCTCCAAGCACAGCCGGCTACATGGTAGGGTCATGTTAAGTTTGTTGAATACTAACGGGCCAAATGAATGTTCACAGGTGTCACTTGAACAGATGTGCTGGGGTTGTAGACCTTTGGGACATGCTACCTTAAAATGTGTTTTCTTTCCTGCAGGCCTTATCAGAGGCTTGATTGTGTTCATGTATGTTTCGAGTCACCAACTGGGAGAATGGGGTGCAATGTTTCCCAGACCTTGACTGGAGTGGCATAGAGCACAATTTGGGAGAAGCTGGGATGGAGGGCGAGGAGGGAGATGACATTTCAGTTATGTACCTACAGTCTGGAGCTGGGGTAGGGGGCAGGGGGAAGTATTTGGAGCCAAGAATTGGGGTGTAGGGTTGAGTCCATCCTGACCTCCTGATTCAGGACATGTTTGGGGAGATTGTGAGAAACTTCCAAGCTGAGTATGACAGGGCAGTGGGGGTGGGGTGAGAATTGCAGTACCAGGGTGAAAGATGCCACCTTTGTGTGTAGGCAGTGGGGGAGCTATTGATGGGTTTAAATCAGGGAACTGGGTATCTGGAAAGAAAATCTGGAGACTGAATTTGGGTGATGAGTGAGGAGGCTGGTACATGCCTGAGTTGAGAGTCCAGTGACAGCAGGGTTGAAGAGACAGGGACAGATGTGAGAAAATTTGAGGATAAAGAAGAGAAAGGAGTGGTGACTAATTGACTCTCAGGAGAGAGATTGAAGGCAAGTATCGTTTCCAGGCATCTGGTCTGTGCAAATGATGGGGCACAGAGGGGACAAGTTTGGAGGAAGACAAGTTGTTCAGTTATGATGCTTTTGGTTAGATGTGGCAGAAACCCAACTCAGGCTGGTTCAAGACAAAAAGAAAACTTGCTGGGTAATATTACAAAAAGGTTTAAGCACTAATTTCAGGCATGGCTGGATCCAGGTACTCAAATGATGTCCCAGGATTGCTTCAGGCATGGCTAGATCCAGGCATTGAAATAATGTCCCAGGAATCTCTCTGTCTTTATCTCTGGGCCCTGCTTTCCTCTGAGTTGGCTTCATTTTCAGGAATGCTTTCCCCAGCAGGTGGCAAGATGGCCCAGCAGCTCAATGCCTGTAGCTTACCAATTTAGCAAACCCACAAGTAACTGTAGCAGAAGACCTGATTTGAACCCATATTTATTGCTGACTTGGTCTCTGTGGCTTGGAGAATGTGGTTCTGTGACTTACTGGGCCTGAGTCGGGTGCCAGTCCATCCTGGGAATCTTGTGGACTAAAGGGTGGGGGTATCTCCCCCAGGAGAAGTTAGGGTCCTGCCATGAGAACAGGCTCTGAACAGGCCAAAGCAATAGCTTTCCACCTCCTGTTCTTGAGACACACATGTGTTTAAGGGGAATGGAGGAGCAAGTAAATGGCACAGAAGAGTGGTGTCTGAGTGCAGGGGACCCAGGTACCCTTGGCTGTGGGTTCAGGATGGAGGGGGCCTAAAAAGATTGAGAAGGACAAAGGCCAAGGAACTGGGCACTTAATTTGCAGGCCAGAGGGGGCCCTCGGAGTCTTTCTCTTTATTCCTTCCTTCTCTTTTGGTCTGACCTGTCCCTTTGTTGCCACATCTCCCTGTCTGTCTCTGTCTCATGTCCCCTCTTTTGTCACTGTATTATGTGGGATCAAGGACTGGCCCTCTGGATACCAGGTGGTGGAAGAGGATCAGGCAGTATCCTACGGGCCAGGTGGCTCCCTGGAAGATGGAGAAGGAGAGGGCTCAGGGGGTCCTTGACGCTGCCCTCTTCCCCATCCCTTGCAGTGTGTCAGATCCTGCCAAAGGGAGTCGTATCTGTCCTGGGGCCCTCCTCCAGTCCAGCATCTGCCTCCACCGTGAGCCATATCTGTGGGGAGAAGGAGGTGAGCTGGGGAGTGTGGGGGGGTGGGGGTAGGTGGGGGAGCGGGTCCCCGGGAGATGAGCGCTGGGAGCAGGATGGAAGCCAAAGCTCCCTCTCTATCCAGATCCCCCACATCAAGGTGGGTCCCGAGGAGACGCCCCGCCTTCAGTACCTTCGCTTCGCGTCTGTCAGCTTGTACCCCAGTAATGAGGACGTCAGCCTGGCAGTCTCCCGAATCCTCAAGTCCTTCAACTACCCCTCGGCTAGCCTCATCTGCGCCAAGGCTGAGTGTGAGGGAGGAGAACTGGATATTTTGTTTTCTATTCCTCTGAATGCCCCTTCCCAAGAGATCTGGTGTCCCACACAGTTGTTCAGTGCCCGTGCGTTAGGCCCCCTGGGAGACCTAGATACCAGGCTTTTCCTTATTCCCCTCATCTTGTTCCCCTTTAGAAACCAAGACCTCTAGTTCCACAGACCCCTTCTCCAAAAAAGACCCATTTGGCCCATAGATGGTGACCAAATACCTGCTATGTCAAGGTCCTCTGCTAGATCCTGGAGAGGCCAAAAGTCACAGAGCTGCTATGATATAGGAGGCATATAGGGCCTCTAGGAGCACACAGAAGGTCAGGGCTTGCATACCCCAAAAAGGACATCTAGACTGAACCTAAAGGGTGGGGGAGATGGGAGGGAATGTGTTCTAAGTAGAGAGCATGGCAGGGGCAGAAGTGAAAGGCCCAGGGTAGCACAGCTCCTTTGAGGGTTGAAGGTGTGCCCAGTGGCTGAAGTGTAGAGACCATGAAGCAGCAGGTGGTGGCAGCTGGGGAAGGTTCCCACACAGGGCAGGGCAAGGGGCCATGTCCAGATGTATGCTGTACAAAGAGCTCTTTGGCTGCAATGTAGAGAACGAACTAGAGAGTGACATGAAGTGTGGCAGGAGCCCAGCGAGAGGCAGGGGAGAAGTAACGCTGGTCTGAGCTCAGGTGGTGGCTGCCAGGATGGAGGGGCCAAGATGGGCTTAGGGTAGAGAGAAGGGAGAGGGCAGGGGCTTCTGTCAAGGAGGGGGAACATAGTCCCTTCAGGGGCACACAGTGAGTATGCTGTGTCTTCGAGACATAAACATGACTTGTCTGGGTGGCTGGTGGGTTTGTGAGTGTGGAGTTTGAGAGGGGAGATTGTGCTTTGTAACCTCTAGAGGAATTCCTCCTTCCACGGGTATTTTTTGTGCACATGTTGTATGCTGGGTGCTGTCTTGCTATGAGGCATCTAGCAGTGAGTGAGGCAGTCAGGAATCCCCGCCCTTGTTGGATTATATTCTGCGGAGAGGAGTTAGGCAGTAAACACCACAAATAACTACGTTATGTGGTGAGGAGTAGTAAGTTCTGTGGAGAGGTACTGTGAGTAAAGAGGACTGGGAGTCTGGTGTGGGGGTGGGGTGCAATTTTAAATAAAATGGGGGCGAGGGCCTCAGTGAGAAGGTGGCATCTGACTAAAGACCTGAGGAGGGGAGGAAGGGAGCTGTATAGGGACGTGGGAGAAGAGGGTTCCCAGCTAAGGGAACATCCAGCATGAAGGCCATAGGATGGGAGTGTGACTGTGGTGTGGCGGCAGCTGAGTGACAGAGCGAAAGGAGAGGAGTTCTGGGAGGTAGTGGGGTGGGGAGCAGAAGTGGGGTCTTGGAGGCTGTGAGGACTTTGGTCGTTAGGACTCTGAAAGAAAGGAAAAGCCATCAGGGGGTTTGGAGCAGAGAAGTTCATCGAATCATTCTGGCTGCTGCTGTGGAGAGCAGACTCAGGGGAGCATGGCTATTGCAGTAGGCAGGAGATGGTGTGGCTGGGGCCAGGGCAATGATAGTGGTATGGTGTGATGGGTCTGATGTGTTTTGAAGGTGGGGCCTAGGAGTACTGGGCATGGGCACAAGAGAGAAAACCAGGCTGCCACTGAGAGTTTTGGCCTGCCTGGCAGGCTGGAGGTACCATTCACCAACCTGTGTGAGATGTGGCGGTTTGGGCTAGGAGAGTGAGATGCCTGCCAGACATCCTGGTGGGAGTCAGGGAAGTGGCAGAGATGGGAATCTGGAGTTGTGGGCAGAGGTTTAGGTCAGGGTTTTAATTGGGAAGGATCTGAGCTTAGTACCCCAAAGGGCCCAGCCTCACTTTGGACAGCTGCCCCACCACCTCAGCTTGCTTGCCAGTCATCTGCCCAGCTGCCCATGTCTGCCCCATGCCCACACATTTGGAAGAGCTTTAACCTAAGGCCTGATCTCCACCCCCAGGCCTGCTGCGATTGGAGGAACTGGTGCGTGGCTTCCTCATCTCCAAGGAGACGCTGTCAGTGAGGATGCTGGATGATAGCCGGGACCCCACGCCGCTGCTCAAGGAAATCCGGGATGACAAGGTGTCCACCATCATCATCGATGCGAATGCATCCATCTCCCACCTCATCCTCCGCAAGGTGGGCTGCCCTCCATCTCTAGTTCCCTAAAGACCAAGGAGCAGGAACTTGGGGCTGTTGTGAGCAAGTCACCCAAAGCTTGTGGGCCTTAGTGTTGAAAGGGGTTGTTTAGACCCTTTTCTTATATGCAGATGATAATCATAAAGTTTGTCTCCCACCCTGGACACTTGCTGGTTGTGTGACCCTGGACACGTTTCTTTGTGAAGTGAAGACAGTGGTAGTTCTTCACGGGGTCGTAAGGGTGAATGATGGAATGGTAGGTAAAGCGCTTAGGGCAATACCTGGCTCAACTTCAATGCTGTCTCAGTCATAGCTACTTCAGAATTGTTTTTTCTTTATTTTATTTATTTATTTATTTTGTTGTTGTTGCTGTTTGGCTGGGGTCAAGTTTGAACCTGCCACGCTTGGTATATGGAGCCAGCGCCCTACTCACTGAGCCATGGGAGCCACCTAGAATTGTTTTTTCTGTTAGAGATGGAGTCTCACTTTGTTGCCCAGATTGGAATGCAGTGATCATAGCTCACTGCAACCTTTAAGCGAGGGCTTGAGCAATTCTTCCGCTTCAGCCTCCTGAGTAGCTGGGACTATAGGCTTCTATGATTATACCTTGCAAATTTTTAAAATTTTTTGTAGAGCTGGGGGTCTCGCTATGTTACTCAGGCTGGTCTCGAACTCCTGGCCTCAAATGATCCTCCCACCTCAGCCTCCCAAAGTGTTTGGATTATAGGCATGAGCCATCTTGCCCAGCCTTAGATTTTGATTGAGGTTATTATTATTTTTTTTTTTTTGAGACAGAGCCTCAAGCTATCATCCTGGATAGAGTGCAATGGCATCACAGCTCACAGCAACCTCCAATTCCTGGGCTCAAGTGAGTCTCCTGCCTCAGCCTCCAGGTGCCCGCCACAACACCTGGCTATTTTTTGGTTGCAGCGGTCATTGTTGTTTAGCGGGCCTGGGCTGGATTCGAACCCGCCAGCTCAGGTGTACGTGGCTGGCACCTTAGCCGCTTGAGCCACAGGCGCCGAGCCTTGATTGAGGTTATTGAGGCCCCATGTTGAGGTGCTTTGTGTGCATTCTTTAATTTGGCTGTCAACCACCTTGTGAGGTTTAGAGGGGGAAAGGACTGGCTCCAGGGCAAACAGGAGGGGTCAGAGCACCAGGACCTCCCCCCATGGGCCTGGTACATTCAGTCCACCAATGATCCATACTCATTAATTATCAAGTGGCTTCCCTGCCATTAATTTCTCTTCATAATCAAGTTTGTATTATTAATTTTTCTCCAGTTAGAAAAATATTAAAACCATATGTCACTGCTGATCATAGCTTACAAAAAAGAACTGTGAACGAAATCCACTGGGCTCCTGAGATAGGAGGGTTTATGGAAGAGATTTTGAGTTTGGGAGGCAGATGGGCCTCTCCGGTACTGGCCTTATGAGCAGTTGTTCCTTCCTGCTCCACGCCTGCTCTCCGTGATACTCACATGAGAGCCAGCTCCCACCACCCAGGAAACGCAAGCTGGTGCCCTTTTATGTTACATTTCTTGTGGGGGCACAGGACTGGGCGCTTCTGGCAGGGAATTTTCCAGTTTTTGTTCTCCTTGAGGGCTACAAGAAAGGGTCCTCAAAAATGAATCTGGTGGCCAGGTGTGCAGTGGCTCAATTCCTGTAATTTCTGGCACTCTGAGAGGTTGCGACAGGTGGATTGCTTGAGCTCAGGAGTTCAAGACTAGCCTAAGTAAGAGCAAGACCCTGTCTCTACTAAAAACAGAAAAACTAGCCAGACATAATAACAGGTGCCTGTAGTCCTAGCTACTTGGGAGGCTCAGGCAAGAGGAACGCTTGAGCCCCAGGAGTTTGAGGTTGCTGTGAGCTATGATGCCACGGCTCTACCTGGGGTGACAGAGTGAGACTCTGTCTCAAAAATAAATAAATAAATAAATAAATAAATAAAATAAAAGAATCTTGGGGGTGGCGCCTGTGGCTCAAAGAAGTAGGGCGCTGGCTCCATATGCCAGAGGTGGTGGGTTCAAACCCAGCCCCAGCTAAAAACTGCAAAAAAAAAAAGAATCTTGGGCAGCACCCATAGCTCAGTGGGTAGGGCGCTGGCCACATACACCAAGGCTGGCAGGTTCGAACTCAGCTGAACAACAGTGACAATTGCAACCGGCAGCTAAACAACAATGACAACTGCAACAACAATAACAAAAAAAATAGCTGGGTGTTGTGGCAGTCACCGTCGTCCAGCTACTTGGGAGGCTAAGGCAAGCGAATTGCTTAAACCCAAGAATTTGAGGTTGCTGTGAGCTGCGATGCGCCATGGCACTCTACCAAGGGCGACATAGTGAGACTTTGTTTAAAAAAAAAAAAAAAAGAATCTTGTCATCCAAATCGGCTGCCTTTTATTGCAATGCAATTTCAGAGATTTCAGAGAGTACTTTTTCTGAACTTATGACTGGGCTCAGCCCTACTCAGTTGACAGTTGGCTTTTGGTAGTGTAGGGTGTGAAGGTTAAGGTTTTCCTCTTCACTTTGTTTCTAAGGTTTCCCCTTGCCTGTCTCCAGAAGGAAGTCTTCTAAGTACCCTAATGAGGGACAGGGGATGTTTGAAGGCCTCATTCTGTCTTTCAGCAAAATCACCATTCTACCTGAGGCACCAGTCAGTGTGATGGGCTCAAGGGACCATGGTGTCCCTCTGCCCTCACTGTGTCCTCCTTGTCTGTCTCTGGGCATATTTTACTGAGTTTCCCCTAGGTGACTTCTCACCAGGCCTGTCTCTAAATCTCTTTTTCTTTTGGGTCTCCCTGACTCTGCCTCTCATGCTGCCTCTTTACCTTCTGTGTCCTCCAGGCCTCAGAATTGGGAATGACCTCAGCATTTTACAAGTACATCCTCACCACCATGGTGCGTACCCCCTTGGGCCCCTCCCTGCCTCCCTTCCCTTCCACCTCCATTGCTCCACTTGGGGCTGGGCACCAGGTCTCACCACCTCTCCTTGGTCCCAGGACTTCCCCATCCTGCATCTGGACGGTATCGTGGAGGACTCTTCCAATATCCTGGGCTTCTCCATGTTCAACACCTCCCACCCTTTCTACCCTGAGTTCGTGCGCAGCCTCAACATGTCCTGGAGGGAGAACTGTGAAGCTAGCACCTATCCGGGCCCTGCGGTGAGCACATAGACAACTATAACACCCAGAGACACATTGTGCAAAAACACTTCCAGGGACCCCTTTGGGGTCTCACTCAGATCATGCTCAGAGCCCTTTAACATGTTGAGAGGCCCGCACTACAGCTTGTGATGAGTCTGACCCATGTCTTCCTTGCCACCTCTCATCCTGCTCTAGCCACAACCAGGCACAGGTACGCCTTAGGGCCTTTGCACATATCTTGCTCTACTTCCTGCACACTTCCCCAGAGAAGCAGCTGCTCATGCCTCCTTGCTAGGTCATTGTGTGTTATGTCCCTTTGGTTGTAAGATTTTCCTTGGTCTTCTCATTTAAAAAATGGGAAACAACCTAGTTTTTAACCCCATCCTCTGCTTCTCTTTTCCCATAGAACTTACATGTATATTTATTTATTTAATCACTAAGTAGCTTACTCTGTATCATACTGACAAGTTTAAGATTGGAAGTTCCATGAGGGCAGGGATTTTTGTCTATTTTGTTCGCCATTGTATCCCCCACACCTAAAACAGCCTAGCTCATGATAAGTTTCCGATAATAATTTATTGAATAAATGCAGAAATACAAAAAAGATGCATATTTATGTTTATCTGTTCACGGACATTGACTCATATATCAAGACTTCTGCATGCAAAGAAGTACACACAGGCCATACAACTGGATATGGGTGCAGGGACACCACACATACCAACATAGAGGCACATTAGTACACACCTTGCACATACCCACACAACACAGATATGCAGACCTTCATATCCACTCAGCTAAGACACACACACACAGGCACATATAGGCTGACCACAGGCATCAGTCACAGCTCCGTGGCCTGGGTCTGTCAGACACTCACTGTGTGCTAGGCGCTGTTCCAAGTGCTTCACAGGAGTTACCTCATTGGATCCCCATAATAATGCTTAGAGGCAGAGATTACTATTATCTTCCCTTTATAGAAAAAGAAACAATGGGCGGCGCCTGTTGCTCAGTGAGTAGGGCGTCAACCCCATATACCGAGGGGGTTAACCTGACCTTGGCCAAACTGCAACAACAAAAATAGCTGGGCGTTGTGGCGGGCGCCTGTAGTCCCAGCTACTTGGGAGGATGAGGCAAGAGAGTCGCCTAAGCCCAAGAGCTGGAGGTTGCTGTGAGCTGTGATGTCATGGCACTCTACTGAGGGCAACATAATGAAACTCTATCTCTTAAAAAAAAAAAAGAAAGAAAAGAAAAAGAAACAAACAAGTTCAGGGAGGGATGGGATGTGGCGACATCACAGAGTCAAGAAATAGCCCAGCAGGGCCTCCAGTTCTAAGCTGCCTGCCTCTAGGCCCAGGATGAACCATGGTACCCTTCTGCCTCCCTGACACCTCACCCACCATGTGCAGACAAATGGGCACATTTGTCCAGCCCCACCCACACAGCATGGCCCAGACACAGACAGGGACTGTGGCTGTCCTCCCCAGCCTGCATCGGCCATGCGTAGGCACACCTGTCCCTGTGGGTGACACAGCTGGCTGTCCAGGAAGACTTTCTCTGAGACACATGCCATGCACAGTCCAGGAGAGCTGCTCTAGGCAGGGGCAGCATGTACACCTTCCTCAGTGTCCTCTACATTTCTTTTTTTCTATTTTGAGACAGAGTCTCAGCTGTCACCCTGGATAGAGTGCTGTGGCATCATAGCTCACAGCAACCTCCAACTCTTGGGCTCAAGCGATCCACTTGCCTCCGTTTTTCTATTTTTTGTAGAGACAGGGGTCTTGCCTTTTGCTTAGGCTGGTCTTGAACCCGTGAGTTCAAGCTACCCACCCACCTCAGCCTCCCAGAGTGCTAGGATTACAGACGTGAGCCACAGCGCCTGGCTGTCCTCTACATTTCTTGAGAAAAACATCAGAGCCACTTCCTCACTCCTGGCCCACATGTCTTCCATTCTGGGAGAGAACAGAGTTGTTTGAAGGCTTGGACATAGCTCCATGAGGGCCTTTGATGCTCCCCTTGCTGAGTTGCTGCTCTCCCATCCTTCCCCCACTCTGCTCCCACCCCAGCTATCTGCTGCCCTGATGTTTGACGCCGTGCATGTGGTGGTGAGCGCTGTCAGGGAGCTGAACCGCAGCCAGGAGATTGGCGTGAAGCCTCTGGCCTGTACATCGGCCAACATTTGGCCCCATGGGACCAGCCTCATGAACTACCTGCGCATGGTGAGCCCAGAGTGGGTGAGGGCAGAGGACACAGGGCAGTGGCCACCTGAGGAGGGGGCACTCACTGTGTCTACCCTGTGGCCCTCTGCCCTCTCCCCACACCTCCATTCCAACCACTACCTCTGGACTTTCTCTGTTTCTCCTTATTCTTCTGCTCTTCTCCCTGTCTCGGCCGTGCACTTTCTGCCTCTTTCTGGGTCTTGGTCTTTTTTCATCTTGATTCCATCTCCCCCTTATTTCCTGGCGTGTTGTCTTGCTCTTCCGAGTATGGTCTTCCTTATTTCTCTTTCTCTCTCGGGCCTTCCATCCTGTCTCTGCCTTTTTCTGCGGCTGTCTCGGCCTCACTGGGCCTTTCCCTGCCCAACTCTGGCCCTGCCACCCCCTTCCTCTGCCCCGTGTCCCCACCCTGCTAGGTAGAGTATGATGGGCTGACTGGGCGGGTCGAGTTCAACAGCAAAGGGCAGAGGACCAACTACACCCTGCGCATCCTAGAGAAGTCCCGGCAGGGCCACCGTGAGGTGAGCAGATATGTGGCAATGCCAGGACCCTGCAGGGGTTGGGGCTGGGACAGGGGCAGGCCCAGAGGCTGCTGCATCATTGGGAAGCCTGCACTGACAGCGCCCACTCTGCCCCCAGATCGGGGTGTGGTACTCTAACCGGACCCTGGCCATGAACGCCACTACCCTAGACATCAACCTGTCGCAGACGCTGGCCAACAAGACCCTGGTGGTCACAACCATCTTGGTAAGTGGCCCTGCAGGGTTATGTGGGGGGGTTGTGGTAAGTGAAGGGGACTGAGTGCTGGGCATTCCCCAAATGATGTCCTGAGCCCAGTCCTAGCTCCCCTGCAAAGTAAGGAGGCCTCAGCTGGCAGCACACAGGCCAGTGGGGGAACATAACCCATGCACTCACCAACCCCAGACTGAGATCAAGATATCACCATCCCAACTGTTGCCAGAGTAGGGGAGGGCACACTCTGCTATCAGAGCCAGGCTCAACTCACAGTGCCTGGCCAATGGTTAGTCATGGTTACTTTTCCATCCTTGTTAACCTCATGGGTTGACATGTGGCAACTTATCCATCTTGAAGATATGGAAACTGAAGCTCAGAGAGGGGACGGGATCGCCTAGAGTCACACAGCAAGTATCTGGTATAGCCAGAACTGCAGGATGTGTCTCTAAGGCTCCGGAGTATGGCTCTGGACCTCAGTGCTCTGAAGCTCAGTCCTCTAAGTACCTGAACACAGTCAAGGCTACTATCTGCTTGACCCAGGTGTGCCACTGCTGCAGTTTACCAAATCAAAGCAGAAGGCCTTTTTTTGAGACAGAATCTCATTTAGTTGCCCTTGGTAGAGTGCTGTGGCGTTGTAGTTCGCAGCAACCTCAAACTCTTGGGCTCAAGCGATTCTCTTGTCTCAGCCTCCCAAGTAGCTGAGACTATAGGCACCTGCCACAACACCTGGCTATTTTTACAGATGGGGTCTCACTCTTGCTCAGGCTGGTCTTGAACTCCTGAGCTCAAGCAATCCACCTGCCTCGACTTCCCAGAATGCTGGGATTACAGGCATGAGCCACTGCACCTGGTTGACAGAGGTCCTTTGTGTGGTGACAAGTATTTATCGAACACCTATTTTGCACTAGGCACTGCTCTTTAGGCCTCACGGCTAACTGTGATGGTGGTCTGATTTTCCTCCTTTTTTTTTTATTGCGACAGAGTCTCACTCTTGTTGTCCTGAGTAGTGTGCCATGGCATCATCATAGCTCACAGCAACTTCTAGCTCTTGGTCTCAAGGGATTCTCCTGCCTCAGCCTCCTAAGTAGCTGGGACTATAGGTGCTTACTATAGTGCCTGGCTAATTTTTCTATTTTTAGTAGAGATGGGGTTTCACTTTTACTCAGGCTGGTCTCAGCCTCCTGAGCTCAAGCAATATACCAGCATCAGACTCCCAGAGTGCTAGGATTACAGACATGAGCCACTGTGTCAACCCTTATTTTCCTGCTTTTGAAGTTAAGGAAACTGGTTGCACAGTGAGTCCCTGGTGGGGCTGAGTGTTGGGCTCAGAGCCTGTGCTCCGCTGCATGCTGCTGCCTCTTGCCAAGCTGGATGGGCCTCCAGTGCTCGGAGAGGTCAGGAGAGGGCAATGGCCATGTCCTGCTAAGCAGGCTTCCCTGAGCAGCTGGCATGGAGGCAGGACCATGCCAGGCAGACATGCTTGCCTCAGTGGCCAAGTCCATGGCCTGCTGGCATCCGTCGTCTGTGGTAGCCCTTCAGTAACTCAGTGAGCTGGGCTGCCTGAGAGCTGTGGAGCAGGGTTCCATAGGCTGTCAGAGACCCCCTAAAGCAGCCAGTCGCAGAGCTGTTCCCTCAGTCCCTAGAGAACTCCTGATCTAAAACAGACTTGGAGTACTTCTGGAGAAGGGCCAGTGAGCCTGTTGCGGAGGGACAGATGGCCTGCAGACGGGAAACCAGACACTTCCTAACTGTCTCACCAAGGGGCCCTGAGAGCTGGCAGGCTGGGAGCAGCCAGCCCCTCTGTGCCTGTGGTGTGTGTTCAATTCCTGAAGCCTCCCTCCTGGAGATGGAAGAGGTGGGGACCAGAGGTCAGAGGTCAGAGAGGGACATCAGGATTGCTGAGCCATAACCTTGATAACCTTGAGGACTTTGAGTCTTTTTTTTTTTTTTTCTTTTGAGACAGAACCTCAAGCTGTTGCCCTGGGTAGAGTGCTGTGGCATCACAGCTCACAGCAACCTCCAACTCTTGAGCTCAAGCGATTCTCCTGCCTCTGCCTCCCAAGTAGCTGGTACTACAGGCACCTGCCACAATGCCCGGCTATTTTTTGGTTGCAGCCGTCATTGTTGTTTGGCAGATCCGGGCTGGATTCGAACCTGCCAGCTCAGGTGTATGTGGCTGGTGCCTTAGCCGCTTGAGCCACAGGTGCCGAGCCATCTCTTCCTTCTTTTTTTTTTTCCTTGTTTTTTTTGGGGGGGATGGGGTTAGAATGCCATGGAATCATCATAGCTCACAGCATCCTCAAACTCTTGGGCTCAGGGATCCTGCTTCAGCCTCTTGAGTAGCTGGGACTACAGGTGCCCTCCACAATCCCCAGGTGGTTTTTCTATTGTCAGTAGAGATGGGGTCTTGCTCTTGCTCCTGAGCCCAAGTGATCCACTTGCCTCACCCTCCCAGAGTACTAGGATTACAGGTGTGAGCCATCAGTCCTGGCCTCAAGTCTCTTTCTTATATTCCTGTCCCTCTCCTCAAGGCCTGAGAGCCAATGTTGTCCTTTTTTTTTTTCTTTCTTTCTTTTGAGACAGAGCCTAAAGCTGTCGCCCTCGGTAGAGTGCCATGGCATCACAGCTCACAGCAACCTTCAACACCTGGGCTCAAGCGATTCTCTTGCCTCAGCCTCCCAAGTAGCTGGGACTACAGGCGCCCGCCACAACGCCGGCCATTTTTGGTTGCAACCGTCATTGTTGTTTGGTGGGCCCGGGCTGGATTCGAACCCGCCAGCTCAGGTGTACGTGGCTGGCGCCTTAGCCCGTTGAGCCACAGGCGCCGAGCCACCAGCCATTTTTTGGTTGTAGCTGTTGGTGTTTGGCAGGTCCAGGCTGGATTTGAACCTGCCAGCTCTGATGTATGTGGCTGGCGCCTTAGCCACTTGAGCTACAGGCTGAGCCTATTCTTTTCTTGACGTAGATTCCCTCATTCATTCCATTTATTGGAATGAATTACCACTACTGCTGTGCTGGCCATTACACAAGTTCTAGAGCAGCAGTTCTCAACCTGTGGGTCGCAACCCACAGAAACCGTATTAAAGGGTTGTGGCATTAGGAAGGTTGAGAGCCCCTGTTCTGGAGGCACAAAAATGAGTCACAGGTGCTCTCAAGTGGCACTGGTGGTGGTGATCCCAGTCTGATGAAGGAGACAACACCTAGACACAGTCATTCCCAGTGAGGGATTCCTGAAGAAAGAGAGGGACCGAGTCAGCTTTAGAAGATCTGAGGAGGGCTTCACGAAGGAGGTGGCATGAGATGGGGTTTTTAGAGGTGGAGTAAGAGTTGGATGCACAGAGAATATCCTAGGTAGCAGGAGCAGGACAGGGGTTTCTGGGCAGGGCCTGTGTTGGCCACTTGGGGATTCAGACATGAGTCAAACTGGGTGCCTGGGGCAGGCTGTGGGACGGGGTTGTCTTGTTCTCTGCTCTGTTCACAGGGCCTGGAGCAGTGTCTTACACTTAGCAAGTGCAGAGAGGTGTGTTGAGTGATGGTGCAGAGGCGGCCTGGGAGGTTATGGATCAGCCTACGTGGAAGGGTCTCTAATGGATCCAGATGTGTATAAGTTTTTGAGATTGTGTGTTGAGCAGAAAGGGGCAGGGCCAGGTCTGGGTGTCAGGAAGGCACCCTTGATACAAAGAGCAGTCAGTGGCTAGCATCTTTGAGCTCTGTGCCAATCCCCTCGTCAAACTCAATCTTCACAGCAGACCTGATTTTCTGATAAAGATACTCAGAACAACAGAAGTGACATGCCCAAGATCATCCAGCTGTAAGGCAGCAAAGTCCACGTGCCTGTCCTCTGCACCACGTTGCCTCAGGGCTCAGCAGCCTCGTTTTCTGCTGCTTTCCAACCCCTCAGGACTCTGCGGGGCCTGTTACTGCTGTCCACATGCTCTTTGACCTGAGCAGGTCTCTTCTCTCTGGCCTCAGTGGCCTCCTTTGAAATGAGGAGATGAAGAGGTTGCACCAGCTTAGGTGTTTTAAACTGTGTTCTATTGGGAAAACACACTTGGTTCATAAAATAATAATAATAAGTAAAATAAACTTCATTCCAGGAAGTCCTGCATGTAGATTTAGGTCCTGGGTTCATGAAAGCATCCAGGCAAACAGCTTGTGAGGAATATTTTAGAACATAAGCTATCTTAATTTTTTGTTTTTGCTATCAAGAGATTTTTATTGAAGTATAGCATGCATACAATAACTTGTATAAGTTGTGGTACTTACCACTGAATTTCTTTTCTTGCTTTCTTTTTTTTCTCCTTTTTTTTTTTTTTTTGAGACAGAGTCTCACTCTGTCACCCTGGGTAGTGTGCCTTGGCGTTATAGCTCATAGAAACTTCAAACTCTTGGGCTCAAGCGATCCTCTTGCCTCAGTCTCCTGAGTAGCTGGGACTACAGGGTGTGTGTCTCAGCTTTAGTAGATATTGCAAAAATGTTTTCCAAAGTGGTTGTGCCACTTTCATTCCCAGTCACACTATCTGAATGAGAATACCAGTTGCTTCCTATTTTCACCAGTGATGAGTGTATAAAAGTACCAGCCATGTGTGTTGGTTTTTGTTTGCATTTCCCTGATGATCAGGGAAGTTGACCATCTTTTTTTTTTTTTTTTTTAATTTATTTATTTTATTTATTTATTTTTTGAGACAGAGCCTCAAGCTGTCACCCTGGAAAGAGTGCCGTGGCATCACAGCTCACAGCAACCTCCAATTCCTGGGCCCAAGAGAATCTCTTGCCTCCGCCTCCCAAGTAGCTGGGACGACAGGCGCCCGCCACAACGCCTTGCTGTTTTTTGGTTGCAGCCGTCGTTGTTTGGCCAGCCCGGGCTGGATTCGAACCCGCCAGCCTAGGTGTACGTGGCTGGCGCCTTAGCCAGTTGAGCCACGGGCGCTGAGCCTGACCATCTTTTTGTGTTTGACTATTTGGAAGTCCTCTTTTGGGGAGTTCTTGTTCATGTCTTTTTCTATTTTTAAAAAATTGAGATATTATGACCTTTTTATTGATTTATGAGTTACTTATACACTCTGGATACAAATCCTTTGTCTGATGTATCTATTGCAAGTGTCTTCTCTTTTATGACTTGCCTTTTTATTCTTAGTAGTATCTTTTTTTTTTTATTGTTAGGGATTCATTGAGGGGACAAGAAACCAGGTTACACTGATTGCATTTGTTAGGTAAAGTCCCTCTTACAATCGTGTTTTGCCCCCAAAAGGTGTGGCACACACCAAGACCCCACCC
>CAUYRH010036953.1:0-38682 GCA_963574655.1 Perodicticus potto | reverse complement strand
GAGACACCTGTGCCTTGGTGTCTCCTTCACTTTACACTTGGGACTAAATGTGGAACCCCCATTTCTTATGCCTAGGTCAATTTCTTGTGAATTTCCTAGGCCTCATTTCCATGAATGGACTGTATCCATTCATTGATACACCATTCACCTTGCCCCAGGCGGAAGCGACTGTGTTCATTCGTTTCCTGGCCAAGGAACCCATACACCTATATATACCCTGAGGCTAAAGGCTTAAGGAGGAGACGGGGAAAGACCGGGAGAGGAACGGAGAGAGCTTCTCTCTCCCCACTTGAATTCTCTCCCTCTACCAGGAGCTTTAGTGTTTTCTGTATTCTCTTCTGTAAATCAATTATGTCTTACCACTGAGGGGTGGGGGTGGGGGAAATAATGTAATGAAGAACAATAAAATACATGTATTTAAGAAAAGGCCTCTGAAAATGGAAATTAAAGGATAGTAATTCAGAGTAATTCTCATCCTTCAGCTTACTCTCATTTTCTGAGTTAAAGCCTAAACTCAATCAAATATTTTAAGCATTCTTTAATTTGCTAAAGTACACTTTATTTCTCACCAATTTGAGAGAAAGTAGCAAGGAGAGTAGGTTAGTATGACCATGCAGCACTGTACCATCAAAAAATCATATTTCAAAAAGAAAAGAAACAGTTCAAGTAAATTTCATATTACTTGTGTTTCAACCATTCCAAATTCCATGATGAAATGTTACTGCCCATGAATTGCACGTTAGGATTTTCATACATTTGAGTGGCATGCAACATACTTTAAAAATGTACTGAGACAAGAAACAAACCTTAGCCATGGACATTGTCAGCTTTTATCTCTCTTTTCTCTCTTTTCCTTAATGTACTATTCCATGAAGAAAATAAGTGTAAGGAAATGGAGATGAGGGAATGAGACTGACCTATGGAGGACAATATTCAGTATATAACGTGCAAAAATATCTTAATTCTTTGCCAAACAATTAGAAAAATATTTATCAATATTTAGATTTTGTACAAATTCAAATTTTCATTACACATCTTTCATTTCTGTCTTTCTGTCTGTTTCTAGTAATCATTACGCTGAACGTCCACAACCCCATGTGGTTTCTCTGATTACCATAACCCCAAACAGGCAAGAATTCAAACTAGCATATTACTCTGATAGTTAGTAACAAGTCTCTTTTTCTGAAATGCCATAGTTATGAGTTCCAGGGTCTCTATTTAGCAACTTGAGTAGTGGCACCTTGCCAGTATGCAGTATCAGCTCCTCCCCTAAGGCTTGAAGGAGTTCAACCTTTGACCCTAATCTAAGGTAAGGTCTTGCCATCTCTCAGCAATATTATCTAGTTCCTAGAGTCTACTTGCCTCTTGATTAGTATTGAACTGTTACTTTTCTACTGGATGCTCAAAATATCCAGTAGAAAACAGGTCAGATGCCCACAGTAATAAAAAACAACTTCTTGATAATTTGTCCCAGGTATAAGGAGTTCTACCTTTTGGAAAACACCATCTCTCAGCTCACCCTTGAGTCTGCTCTGTTTTACCCACTAACCTTTATCCATCCAACTGTCATATTCTAGTAGCTCCAGACTTTCCTCTACATTCCTACCCAATGTAATCAAAACAGTTTTTGACAGCACCACTCCATGTTATAAAGCAATTCTATAACATTTTCATTTAGAAGTTTCCTGTTTTCATTTTTTATATTTAAATATTTGATATATTTGTAATTCATCTTATATATGTGAGGTATGCATCTGAATTTATTTTTCTTTTTCAGGTAACTGTTCACATGTCTCAAATAATTTATTGAAAAGCCCTATTTGACATGGGGTACAAGTAATCATGAAAAAATTATTTTATTGAGGCTGTTTGTGAAAGGAAATTTAATATTTTTACTATCACAGGTTTGTCACATAAATCAAGTTCTTTTGGCACCTTCAAACTATGATTTCACCATTTTGCTCCTGGAGAGTTGACACCCATAGACTAGAGAAGAAATAACAAAACTCGTTCTAGAGAATGAAAATTACAGAATCTTTCTGGATTCTTTTTTTTTTTTTTAATCTTTCTGGATTCTTATGATTCCTAACCTACTCCTAATTCAGTATCTCCCAATACTCCAAAACAACAACAAAAGTTTTTAAATTATTCTATTCGAAAGTTATTATTTTAAATAATTATATATTAATATTTTATTTAAGTAATTATTTTAAAAATAACAGTGGAATGAACAAAACATATTAAAGGCAACTTATTTAAATCAGAAAATAATTTAACCAGCGACAGCATGAAATGATGAAGATACTATATAATAATATATCTTTAAGACATTACATTCAAGGGAAAAAGAGAAAAAGAAAACAAAAAACCTATTTCTGATTTCCTTCAAGCTGCCAAATATATTGCTCCCAGTTTCCAAGAGCCGTGCTGGAACAGAAATTAGGGCCATGAAGATTTCTGCCAACATGAATTCTACTCATCTTTCCAAGAAGCCTCAGTGATACAAATTCTTAACAAATTAGTTTCATGCACAATATCCGGAATTTCAAAAAGGATTGTTCAGAGGCTACATGCAAAGATGTGTACTAAGTAGAAGGTATGAGGAAGCAAAAGAAAGCTCACGATTGTATTTTTTAAAAAATATGTTTAAAACTAAGAATTGTGAATAGTTGAATTACTTTTCTTATTTTTTTTTTGTTTTTCTTTTTTTCAGTCTTTGGCCGGGGCTGGGTTTGAACCCGCCACCTCCCGCACCCTACTCCTTTGAGCCACCCTTGAATTACTTTTCAATGACATACTTGTCTCCTCAGTAAAAGTGTGCAACTCACACTGAAATTTAACATATACCGTTGTAATGCTTCTCCAGGACCAGTGATAAGTCTGAAGATGTAATCACCTTATTTTAAAAAAATCTTTTAAAAGGCCTGATTTTTAATTTCCGAATTGACTGCAATATATTACAGACTGTTAAAATACATTACTACTTACATAAGAAACTGTAAAATGGCATCTACAAAAAGAAAGTGTTTAGAATGAAAATAGTTAAACTGGCTAATGCACAGATTCCAAACTTTCCAGTTTTGTCAACCCCTTAGTACCCCAGTTATTTTTTCATTATGCCCCTTAGGCAAAGACATGCTATTAATACTTGTTCGATTCATTAAGTAGTTAAATTCAAACAATCTACTGATTATGTTCTTAACCTGATTCATAATCACTGTAAAAAGTAGTACACATACTCTGAAAGAGAAATAATACTTTATCTTATCCTTAACTAACCACAGTTAGCATGTGCGCACTTGTTTACCACCCCACTATTTCTGAAATCCTGTAATCAGACTAAACGTTGCCCCCTCATTTTCTGTTTCACGTTGATGTTTCTTCAGATAACTGGTTTTCAGAATAGCAACTGCCAAAAACATGACTTGCAAAGATGTGACATCATCAAAAGTAATGAAACGTGCTCTGAAGTTGAAACTGTGAATAAACTCGAGGTTTATGAAAAATATCACTGTGTTTCCCTTGAAAATTAAAATATCCCATGGGATTTTATGAGTTCACCTGAGTGTCTTGGCTCAGAGGGAATTCTTGGGCTAAAGTTTAATATAATAACCATCATAAAAGTCAGTGTCAGAAATTCAACGATTGCAAAGATTCACTATTTTCAAAAACACTGCCTCCAGGAACTTGGAAATATACAGAATGGCAATAAAAGATTGTTAAGTTCACAAATGCATACTGAGCACCATCTATATGAAAGGTCATATTGTAGCCAAGAGGAACGCAGTAGGGAATCAGGCAGAAAAAGTTCCTTTCTTCCTAGATTTTACATTCTAGTAGAAGACATTAATGTAAAAAAAAAAAAAAAAAACTATATATATAGTTTATGTGCTATCGCACAGCTTCTATACACACACCCATAAATACATATGTGCATACATGTATTCCTTCTGCAATTGTGTTGGTTCTATGAAGGACACTGGCAGACTAATAGGCTAGACTGCCTTGAGAATGAATAAAGAGTGGATGGAAATGAGTTATTTTAGGACGCTAGAGAAGCTTTCCTTAACAAGGAAATAACATCTGCAGTAAGCTCTAAAGAAGAAATTCTCAACTGAGGGTGAGTATGTCCCAAACAGGACCTTTGAAAAGGTATTTTGGTGCCTTAAATGGGGTTGATCACATACTACAGTCAGTATAGCGATAAGGCCAGGGATTGTGCTAAACACCCCACAATGCATAGCTCAGCCCTCATATCCTTTCCCTTACAACACTTATCTGAACCCAAACCCAAGCATCAACAGTGCCCAGTTTGGGAAATGCTGTTGTATAGAATGGAAGAATTTAAATAGGCAAAGGTGTGTGTATGGATATGTGTTTAGGGAAGAGGGCATTCCCACCAGAGCAAAGTCTGTGCAAAGGCTCTGAAATGGTAAGAGCATGGTATATTCCAGGAACCAAAAGGGGGCTATCTAGATGAAGTCTATCATAGACAATCTCAGTAAATCTCAAAGTTTACTCAGGAAAGTTATAAGAAAATGCAATAAAAATGGTGATTCTGCCTGAGCAATCCTTAGAATAAAAGAGAGAGGCATGGCTATTCCTTTAATTATTCAGGCAAATGTCAGGCTGTATATAATATGCAACTTTATCTTCTGTTGTGAAATGTGATACGGCACAGAAGGCAAGTGATCTATATAAAGGCTACACAGTCATCACACGGCCACATGGCTGTGCTTGCAACTAGGCAGCCATGAAATTTATAAAGCTGATCAAGCATAACCCAATTGAACCAAAACACTCAAAAGGAAAAAGAGGAGCGCATTTTATAATCAGAGCTGTTTTCACCTGTTAACTTTCTTTATAAATGATTACTTTCATTATTCTAAATAAAATTATTTCTTATAGCCCATAACATAATTGAGGTAGTTCTAGTATTTTCCACATTTAAAAAAATCAATGATATAGTAAGCCTGACAATAAACACTGGTGTCACAACTGTGAACAGAGAGAACATCTCATGATTTGACAATAACTTTGGATAATTCAGGCAGGATACACATACATCAGCTCCATCCTAACCCACTGACCATCAAATAGAGGTTCTGATAAGCCCATACCCTTAAAAACAATGCTTCCTCATACTAGCAGTGGTATAGCAGACAGAAAGAGAAGGAATGGGATATTCATTAAATATTTAATTTGTATGCACTATGTTGAAAACAAAATATTTTAGCTTGTTTATATTCAGCCTCTCAAATATCCTCATTATAAGGCAGAGAAAACTAAGGCCATCCAAGAAGTCAGGATGCCCAGAAACGACATCTAGAAGCTGGAAGCTACAGCCAGCTAGAGTCTGCTGCTCAGAGTCTCCCTGCATGCAAGCTTCTACCATACCACACTTCCCTTCAGCAGAAAGCAGAAAAAGAACAGGTTTTCCTCTTCTCTGTACCCGATCCTGCTTGCGCTTTCCAGTCCCTTGGTGCTTTCTAGTAGCTACTGGGCAGACCCTGAAGGGAGTGCTCATTTCCAAAACCTTGTGTTCTTTCTTTCATAAGGTAAGTCTATTCCACTCTGTGCCCCACTTGTAGATGATCAATGGTGACATAATGTGCTATCGCACAGCTTCTGGGTCACCAATACTAATGCAGAACAAAGCACTTGCTGAAAAGAATAAGCATCCACGTTAGGAAGAAATACTGGTACTCCCAGTAGCCTAGACCAGTGCAGAACCACCCAGAAAGAATGAAAACTAGAGGGCAAAAAGGAAGACAGAGATCCCTTGTGTTTTTTCTTGACACCATGGTAGCTTCCATAAGCCTTTTTAGATAGCCCCAGGTAAGAGACTAGACACATCCTGATAGCAGCATAAAAATCAAACTTTAAAAATGCACTCTAACATATTTGAGATTTTAATGACATGATAAATTTCTCATAAAATTGACGGTCAGAAATGTGAATCCCAAACTTACAAATATAAATATACTGGATTGTACATTTTCATTATATTATTTCATTTGTTATCATAACAGTTCTTCAAAACATTGGAATTATTCTCATGTTAACAGATGAAAAAACTGAGACTGGAAAAATTAAATTACTAAACTGAGCAGTTAATTCATGGTAGAATGGAGATTTCTTTGCTTTTCAGGAGGCCCCCTGTAGGATACTATTTTTCCCTTCGGATTCCTCTTGGGCAAAGAGCTGAAAGCTTCTCAGTCCTCTCAATAACCAACCACTAGAGGCTACTCACGACTTTTTATTTCTTTTTTTTTTTTCTTTTTTCTTTTTTTTTAATTAAATCGTAGCTGTGTACATTAATGCAATGATGAGATACACTGTGCTGGTTTTAAATATAATTTGAAATGTTTTCAACAAACTGGTTAACCTAGCTTTCATGGTGTTTTCTTAGTTATTGTGTTCAGACATTTATATTCTACATCTAGTAAGTTTCACCTGTACCCTTCTACGATGCACTGTAGGTGTGATCCCAACAATTACCTTCCCTCACCTTTCACCTTTAACCAAGATAGACTCTCACTGGATTAAAGATTTAAACTTAAGACATGAAACAATAACAATACTAGAAGAAAATGCAGGGAAAACTCGTGAAGGAATCAGCCTGGGGAAATATTTTATGAGGAGGACCCCTGGGCAATTGAAATAGCATCAAAAATACACTACTGGGACCTGATCAAACTAAAAAGCTTCTGCACAGCCAAGAACACAGTTAGTAAAACAAGTAGACAGCCCTCGGAATGGGAGAAAATATTTGCAGATTATGTCTCTGACAAAGGTTTAATAACCAGAATCCACAGAGAACTCAAATGTATTAGCAAGAAAATAACAAGTGATCTCAGGGTGGGAAAGGGACTTGAAGAGAAACTTCTCTGAAGGAGACAGGCGCACTGCCTACAGGCACATGAAAAATGGTCATCACCCTTAATCATCAGAGAAATGCAAATCAAAACTTTTTCAAGTAAATATCTAATGTAATATAATGGCCACATTAGAAGGGCTTCATCCAGTTTCATAATCAATTTGTTTCCTCTTTCCAACACTATTTCCCTTTGGGTGGGCCCCAGGGACTGAAGTCCCATTTACCATATCCTTTTGTGTGTCACTTGAGAGTTTATTTACAGGATCTTATTTGTTATCCCAGAAGCCCCTTGAGATAGAAGATAATATAAATCCTATTACACAAAAATAGGAAACCAATTTTCTGAAAAGAGAACTCATTTTTCTGGGAGTACTTTTATAAAGAAGTTGTTATCAGTTCTTCAAAGTTATGGTCCAGAACTTCCTTATTAGAACTGGGTACTTCCAGCTGGGCTTAACTCCTGGCCCACACTCTCAGGATCTGTGCCTACATCATGTATGTAAAACTGTACCTCTAAATGCTTCTACTTAAAGATCAACTTCACTGAAGCAAAATTTTCAAATGACAAAGTGTATTTTATTACAGTGAATCTGGTCAGAGCCCTGCAAAACAACTCAATCAAAAGATGTATTGGTTTCCTATTGCTGCTGTAACCAATTGCCACAAACCTAATGGTTTAAATCATCAAAAATTTATTACCTTACACATTTGAAAATTAGAACTACAATACCAAAGTATATAATTTACCTGTATTTTTAAAATAGAACAATTAATATTTATTTTTATGCATGCATATGAATATGATACAGATAAAAATCTGTGCATGGTACCGAATTTCCGGAGGAGAAGGAGGAGGTGGAAAGAAAAGGTAGTTAGGTGTTAGTGATTATATATGCAGGTGTGTATCCACCTATCCAAAGCTAGCCAGCTAGATATCTTTCTATAGTTGTATATTTTTAAAGCAGAAAACCAAAAGAAATTTCGAGAATATGAAAAAATATTTTAAAATGTAAACAACTGTTAAATGTGGATAGTAGATACACAAATGGTTCTTTTTACCTTATGTTTTGAATATATTATAAATAAAATTTGGTTGAATCAAAATGAATACGAAAAGGCCTATAGCTATATAGCATGAAGAATCAGTTAAAATGATAAATATGCTGTGTTTAGACCTTTAGAGCCACATTGATATCAAAAATGCCAAATCCTTTCCTTACATATTAAAGTCATTCTTAGTCCAAACATTAGACTGAAGTATTAGTTTAACTCTACAAAGGAATAAGAATGAATATCAGTATCCCAACAATAGGAGCTTGTTTCAATGTTCAATCCAATTTTACATATAATCCTGTGCTTTAACAATCATGAGGTTTGTTTTGAGTTAGCTACAGACAAGAACATTAAAAATGAACATTTAATCAAAGGATTAAGAGCACCATCTGTTCCTGGGTCAGCAAAAACAAAGAATTTTCATAAACCATTTTATTTCTTTGTTTATAAAATTTGTTTTTCTGTTGTCAGAAGCGTCTAGGACAAATTTAAGAGTCGAATAAACAGCACAAGTTACAAACTTAAAATCACTAAACATAATACCCTGAATAAAAAGCAAAAAACAAAAAAAACCTGTCAAGCTAGATACTTTAAATGCACCACTTTGCCTAAAACTGGATTCTGACTGGTTAAACTGTCCTTCTATATATTCAGTGTAATGTAATCCAAGAAAAGCATCAGCATTAGCTTCATGTCAACAAAAGAGCCTTTCTCCCTTAACACGTCTCATTTGAAGTCCAAGGTAGTGAATTTTCCAGTGATATCCACTACTAACATGCAAATCTATTTGATTAGGCACAGCTCTTACATTGCAGTTGGTGTAGTGGGATGCCTACAGGTTGTCCCAGCTACACAGGAGGGTGAGGCAGGAGGATCGCTTGAGCCCAAGAGTTTGAGGGTGCAGCACGGCACTCACCCCGAGGCAACAGAGTAAGACTCTGTCATAAAATAAAATGAAATATAATGAAATGAAATGAATATAATATAATATAATATAATATGATAAAATAAATTTACAAAGAGTGAAGTGTCCAAATTATTTTTCTCATAAGAGAGAAAAATAAAAGTTAAAAAAACTCAAAATATGCACAGATATAAATTTGGGAGACATAGCAAGAAATTTAAAGAGGGAAAAAGAGCAAAGTTTGCTCAGGTGAGTGAATACTGTGTTTTCAGCTTCACTCTACTTTTGATACTCTGATGAGGGGACACCACAAACCAGTTATCTCAGTACTAAAGGTTTCCCCCCAAAATACTCACCTCCCCTCTTACATTGCCCTATTGTTCACAAAGAGAAAATCAGCAACTTTCCTTTGTCCACCCCCCAAAAAAAGAGGCATGAAAGGAGCATTCTGTTACATCCAAATGCCTTGATTTGTACCCTTGATCTATAATACTTTTTATCTATTAATGCTGTACACCTTATTCCACTCTTAACTATCCATACTACAGTCAAAATAGTTATATAGGACTTTGACAATTAAAAGTACTTTTTAAATTCATGATTAATTTATTTCTAATGTCTTATTAAATTATACTGTTTCTTTTTTTTTTTTAAACCTGTTTTACTTGATAGATACAAGAGCTTACATATAAATTCTATATATTTTTCAAGAATATATAGTTCCCAAGGGTGAATTTCAGTCAAAATCCTCTCATAAAGATCTTGTGCTCTTCCTACATTTCTTAAGAGTAGAAATTCATAAATTTACTTTTGCCTTCAATACCAAATTAGAATGAAAACAAAGGGCTTTGCTCTTTCTTACCACATTATACTTTTAATTAAGTGGTACTATGAAAATATTACTCATAGGACCAATTTCATAAAAGTCTATCAAAAATATGTGGATTTCCAGCATTAAAAATATTAATTCATTTAATATTCACTGAATTATTAAATATGAATCACAATTATGCTAGAAGATATCTGAGTATAAGCTCATAATATAATGTTCTTTTGAAAACTAAAATAACAGCTATAAAGTGATTAGCTAGCATCTTTCATATGGGAGATAATGCATATGACAATTACTACTACCATTATCATTATTTATATTCATAGGTGAGAGCTAACTCCTTTTGGTACTGGTATCAAGTTGTATTGTTTATGTATATAAAATGAAGAATATAAGAATAAAAGGATTGATCAAATGCCACTAATAAGAAAGCATGTATAACAATAGATAAGAAAGATACACAAAGATAGAAAACTGTCTAGGAATCTAGAAACCATAATATAAAGATGCAGAAGAATGAAATTAAAAAAATGAATCTTCTTAGAATGACATCTTTAGGGGTAGATTGTGCACAGGAAAAAATTAGCATATTTAAAATGCAACAGATGTTCTCATAACATCTTCTAGATAGTTATAGCTACATTAATTACCCATAATTTACACAAGAAGAAACTCAGAAAAAGTTTAATTAATTTATCTAATAGCAGAGAATTAAAATGAGCCAGAGGTAAATTTAAGTGGCTTACTCCAGCACATTAGCCTTTGGATGGAAAATTTTGTTACATTTTCTACATTTCTTTTAACTTCGTTTCTAGCAAACAAACTTAAGAAGAAATAAAGAATGTATTAGTCTAATTATAATTTCAAGGCACAAAGAAAAGCAGGTTTATGAAAAAAATGTGAATGAGAGCCTTAGGACAAAACATCTAACTTTGCCCTCACATACTTTATGAACACAAAATGCTGATCATGGTCAGAAAAAAATCTAGTATACTGCAAAAAAAAAAAAAAAAAAAAAAAATCAAAACTACTTGAAGTTGAGTACTTCCCTTGATTATACACATTGACACAATTCTGAACCTTTTCTGTGGCATTTATTCCTTATGCAGAATAATTTTTATAAATGTACAAAATATCAGGTTAAGTGAAATACTCAAATAATTAGAAATTTAACAATAAAACTCTTTAAAAATTTACATAAAAATTATAATTAAAACACATTCTTCTTAGTACAGCATCATAAGAATGGAGAAGCAAGGATCTAATACACTCAATTCTCATATGAAGGCAGTAGATGATCTAATACAAGGTAGGGGGTAGGAGAATGAGGGAGTGGAAAAAGGGAAGGAGGGAATGGGATGGGGGTCATGGTGTATGGCAGGACAGGACACAATTATAAGAGGGACTTTATCTAACAAATGCAGTCAGTGTAACCTAATTCTTTGTACTCTCAATGAATCCCAAAAAATAAAAAATAAAAAAATCCCAGGGAAATATTCATGTTTTGAATTTATTGAAAAATCAATAATCAATAATGTAAATGTTCATTTCAATAGGCTAAGAAATTATGGTAAAACAGCTTTAAGAAAAACTTTAAGAAAAGCAATAGAATGTTGATAATAACATAATAACAAAAATGGCAGAGATACAATGAAGAACCTAAAAAAATCCAAGTTTATTCTTTGAAAAGCTTTAAAAATATTGGAAAACTTCTATCAAGAACAATGGAGAAAAGAGACAAAATGCACATGATCAATTACAGGAATAAAAGGAGAAGTAACACTGCAGATCCTGCAGATAATACAAAAATAATAGAAAAATATCACAAATGACTTTGTGTCAATAATTTTTACAACTTAGAATAAAAGACAATTACCTTGGAAACATAACTGACCAAAATTAATAATAAAAAAGTAGAAAATCCAAATTGTCTTCTATCTGATAAAGAAATTAGATTTGTAGTTAAAAGCTACCAAATACTTAAGCCAGAAATAAAATCAATCTTACACAAATTCTTGCAAATTGAGACAAATTTTACCAACTGCTATCACCTCATGACCTCATGACAAATTTGAAAAGGACACTATATATAATTTTCACCCCTTTAAAAAAAAAGCAAATCAAAAAATCTGCAAGCCAATATCTCAGTATGCCATGTATTCAAGATGTATTGAAGAAATATTTACCTAAGTTTTATTAAATGAGTATTAGGTAATTAAATATTCCAAAATCGGTGTAATGCACCACATTAATGGCATAAAGAAAAAACAAGACCGTTCAACAGATACAAAAATAGAATTTAATAAATGTTAACACGTATTCATGATACAAGTAATTTTGTTAATCTTTACAATTGTTCTATAAATCCCAAACTATCATACATTAAAAGCTTATCAAAAAATATTGGTAGGAAAATTCAAATGTTCATAGTAGAAAGTTATCGAGTTAATGCATATTTGATGGTTATGATGATTTTACTGTGATTATGAAAAATACTGAAAGAGACTAGATGATGAGTAAGTGGGAACTGTGCTAATTATGTCACTTTTTTGTAGGTTCAAAATTACTTCAAAATAATACATTTTTCCAATAAAAGAATATGCAAATTCATAGATTAGTGAGCAGAAAATCCATGTTATCATGCAATTGAAGTAAATGTGTATATATATTTCAATACAGCACCTGAATGATGTTTAAAATCTGTCAAATACATGTAAGTGCCAAAAAGTCATCCCTCTCTGCTGCCCCCGCAGTAGCTCCTGGAAGCCTTTCCCACCTCCATTCTTTCAGAGTTGTCAGATACTATATTTTCATATGTAATTTTAAAACTGTCATTAAATACTATTCACATGCTCAAAACAAACCAAAATAATATTCAGAGTCTGACAAGTAACTTGCTAAAATAAAATAACTATGAGAAAGACATAATTATACAGAGAATTAAAACTTGGAGGAAGGACAGGTATTTACGCTTCAGTGCTAAAACCTGGATAAAGCTCCACAATTAGGATGATTTCTTACAAGGTTGAATTTGTGTAAAGACAACAATAAATAAAAAAACAAAAGAAATAAAAGAGACATTCTCATTAATGTTAGTATCAACATAATAAGCCAATATGCTAAGCTGTTTCAGAATGGCTTTGAGTCAAACAAATGCTGCTGTTAATAAGCATTACTACCATCCATTTCTGGGTACCATAATTGTTATAACCTACACTAAAACCAGTGAGGAACTGTCACATCAGTGGCCTTTGACCTCACAATTTTCGTAATCAATTATAATGAAATATTCTAATGGCCGAAAATAGCTCGCTATAAAAACAATTGTTGTTGTATTGTACATTGTCAAAAAAAATTCTTGTCAGACATGAGAGAATTAGAATCTTTATTCTAATAACAATCAATAACAATATTGTCAATATTGTTGGTCAGTAATAATACCAACCAAAAAGGATTTCTGTCTTTGAACAATAACTGGTATATGTAGACTTCTCAATATTATTTCTCTTAAATAGTCTCATATAGTGATTGGTTCTATCTATTGAATGTTTTTGGTCATTATAATCATTTACTTCACTTTTTTTTTCTATTATGCATCTTTTAACTCTGTTACTGCTGTTTTGTGATTCAGAAGTTTTAGTCTGCATCTAGTCACATTATCAGTAAATTCCTTTATTTTTTTCAATTCTTTATTAAATCATAGCTGTGTACATTAATGCATTTATGAGGTACAATGTGCTGATTTGATATACAATGTGGAATGCTTACATCTAACTGATTAACGTAACCATCTCCTCACTTACTTATTTGTTGTGTTAAGACATTCATACTCCATTCCTAATAGTTTAGAAATGTATCACTGCATTGTGCACTTTAGGTTAGGTACCCCCAAAGCTTCCTTTAGAGTTCTGTATCTTTATGCACAATAGCCCATTAGCACCTCAAACTACCTAACACTTGATATAATACTGACACATTATCATTCCCATTTCACAGTTAAGGAAAACCAAGATAGGCTTACATAGGATCTTCAAATAGTAAATATTTGAGAAATTTGAAGACCTAACAGATAATGCATGTATAGTTGAGAATCTCTTGGAATTTACAAATAGTAACTCTTCAAAAAAATGTTAGTGGTTAGCTATTACTGGCTTTATCATTGTTAACATCAAGTAAAGTTTTATAATATTTTCTATTTCTATAGCTAAGATGCAAAAATAAGTAGTTTTTATAAATTGATATTTTACATTAAAGAGTTTTTTTGAGACAGAGTCTTACTTTGTCACCCTTGGTAGAGTGCCGTAGCGTCATAGCTCACAGCAACCTCTAAGTCATGGGCTTAAGCAAGTCTCTTGCCTCAGCCTTGCAAGTAGCTGGGACTACAGGCACTTGCCACAAAGTCTGGATATTTTTCTGAGACGTTTCACTCTTGCTCAAGCTGATCCCAAACTCAGGAGCTAGTGCAATCCACCCGCCTCAGCCTCCCAAGTTCTGGGATTACAGGCATGAGCCACCATGTCCGGCCTCTAAAGCATAGTTTTAACCAGAAACATGTATCTTTCCATTTCTTCAAGTTTTTATACCCTTTCCATAAAGCTTCATACCTTTCTGTGTATCTCCCAGATTTTTCCTTAGATTTATTCATAAGCATTTTAAACCTTATGTATTAGTTTATATTGTTAATATTAATGGATTTGATTTTTTTCATCGCATTCCCCAATTGATTATTGTTATTGTTAAGAAAAACTACTAATTTTTATTTTGTTACTGTTATGATAATAGTATTTTTCAAAGAAAAGCAGTCATAATTTGAGTATAATATTTCTGTATTCAAGAATATTTTCTGTTCAGCACTTAAAATAGCATCAATCTATTTTACTTGCTTTCAGACTTATGAGAAGGACTTATTTTGAAGAGAAACTAAAGTAAATCATATTGCCTTAAGTGAGTTCAGCATAATTGTAATTGATGTAATGTACATCGTTATGATGTTATGTATGTATGCTATGTATGTTATTTGTAAACTGATGTCCTAATCCACTATTCCTCCAAATGTGACTATAATGGAGATGGGTCTTTAAAGAGGTAATTAAGTTAAAATGAAGACATTAGGATGCCATAATCCAATATAACTGGTGTCTTTATAAGAAGAGATTAGGATGCAGAGAGACACAGAAGAAAGTCCATGTGAAGACACAGGCATAAAATGTCCATCTACAAGCCGAGGAGAGAAGCTGTCGACTGTATCACCCTGCTGATACCTTGATCTTAGACTCCTGGTCTCCAAAACTATAAAAATCAAATACATTTCTGCAGTTCATGTCATTTATCAATACTTTACAAAGACAGTCATAACAAGCAACTATAAACAGAAACAAGCAATGTCTTTTTATAGGACATAATTCTATAATTTTATTACATATTATGAGACACCATTTTAATATTGCAACTCTTTAAGGTGTAATAAATACATAGAGAGGCATACATAATAAAGACATATAGTTCAATGTATCAATAGAGGCAAATCACATAGGAAATATTCTTTGTCAAGCAATTAAACTGGCAGTGAAATGAATAAAGCTTAATCTAAAATGACACATATTTTGGCAAATTATGAAATAAAGTTCTAAAAATTAAAATAAATAAAAACAAAAGCTTGAGAATACGTTGATATTTAATGAAAAACCATATGATTGAAACTTTGGGGATATGACTAAAGCTTTCCTTTAGAAAAAGTTGTCTCTTTTTGGAATATTCTATGACTATGTAAAAACACTAACTAACAAAAGGCAAGGGCTTCATTTGTTTCCATCCATGCAGATTATATATTTCTTAATTTTTGTGTATCTCAGTTTTTGTAATAACCCACATATACATAGGTAAATTTTTACAAATATCAAATACAAAATTTCCAAGTTTACTTGAGAAAAAAGAATTGTTAGGAATGAGAAAAGTGGGAAATATTCAGTTTTTACTAGAAAATATAAACAATCATGAGGACATTGATTGTTAGCCACAACTCACCTTTTTTTATTGCATTCATATCTATGGAGTGAATAATTGCAATGAAGGCAAAACAGCAAAAATACCTTGTTGATAATAAATCCACAAGGGTAAATCCAAGCCATACATTTAATTATCTCTAGCCTATGAAACAGTATAATAAAAGGCACAAGTAGCTATGAACTAGAGGAGAAATCAATAATGTAGGGGCTTTGTAGTTGCATATGTGTTTGTCTATTTGTTTATGCTGGTCTAACATAAAGCACTGAAATTATGCTGCCTTTCAGAAGCTATTCCAATTAATAATATAATGTTAAGATAAGACAAAGGTTAAGTTATAGACAATTAACTGTAATCAGTTTTAGGATAAGTTACCACTACATTAAGAAACAATAAAACTATTTAAATGTTTTAAAGTTCTATAATTTTCATATATCGTATTTCAATTATATTGGCAACAATTAATAATGTAATACTGTTAAGAACGACCAAAGCTCATGACCAAACCCTATAAGTACCAAAGCTAAAATGAAGCCTTTGTCAATTAGTCACTTAATTAATTATATAATATACTTTTATTATGTTCAAATAAAATCCAAAGAAGCTCCTATTTGATTTCTATGTTGCACACAGTGTTCATACAATCTATTCCTTGAGATTGTTCAACAGGAGAAATATGAGGAAAAGATAATTTCTGGAAGTTAAACACATTAATTGGAGGACATAATTACTGTATTCCAAATCATTGGACTTTCTTCCACAAGACATTTTCACTTCACTAATATTTTAAACATTACTTTCACACTTTTGTATTCATACAAGTGTAGGGGAATGAACATTTATTTAGTGGTCAATATATACTCACTGCTACTTCCTCAGAAATAACCTGTTCCTACTTCACAGGTAAGGGAAATTAGTATAAGGAAAGTCATGTTACTTTGGCAATATCATAAAACTATGCAATAAAACCACTAACCTAAACATATTTTAAAGAAAAGGAAAAAATACAATATCTTGACTCACAAGCTATGCCTGCCATAAAACATAACAGAGTCAACAGTTCCACCTATGTCTATTCAACATCATCTCAAAACAATGCAACAACAAACCATTTTGCTTATTTGTCCACAACATACCCTTAGAAGGTTGAGTTTGGGAAAGAAATAGTTTACCCTCTTAGGGGGTGCCAAGTTAGTTATCTTCGTAAATCATAATAAAGCAGATTTGTTAAAACTTTTGAGAATATCCAATTTTTTTGTGGACATGTAGATGAGCCTGCTATCTGCTTCAGATATCTCAGGAAGCTTTAATTAATGTTAAGGGGTCATTTTGTATCAACTAAACAAATTTGGAGGGTATCCTACTGGTCACTGAATCTACAAAACAAATATGGAGGGTATCCTACTGGTCACTGAATCTTTAATGTCATGTGGCTGAATTCCTAAATGATAATTTATACACAATTCATGGCTTCCATATGAACAGCCTGACTGTTGTGTACACGCTATTTGCCCCACCACTGCCCATTCTAACCATCAATGAAACCAGTGATTTTCATTATGCAGTGTATTTGGTAACTTTTAAAAGTTAAATGAGAATGGCTCTGGCTGTTGTTGGAGAATAAAAGCATCGATAGATCTCTATTGCAATGGGTCTGGTCATCCGAAATGCACAAAGTGCCTTGCAGGCCATTTCATTTTTCACTGCTAAGTGAGGAAAAAATCAAGTAGGTGACAGATAATTGTTAATATGTCCATATCTGTGGTATATATATCAAATGTCTAATCACCAAGGATTATATGAAACAATTTGTGTTCTATAGTATGTTGATCTGTCTTTTCACTGATGGTTGCAGTTAATCAAAACATTTGAATATTACCACCACTTCTTGAGACTGTAAGTTACTACTTATTATATTTTCAGAATATACCTGATTGAAGAAAAGCATAGGGTTCTAATTTTTTAGTTGATATATAATTGATAGTGCTCATTTCACTCATATTATTTTATCCTAGATATCCGACAATTGGATGAATTTGGTTTAAAGCATAGGACAAAGGGCAGCACTCTAGAAATCTCTTGTAGAGTTGCATTCTCACTTGCCCTCACTAGATGACATCAGACTGTATCATTTGAAATAAAAAAACGGCCTTTAAGAGAGAACCCACATATAATTTTTTACTTTTCTATTCCTCTAGAAAACAATCAAGGGGAAACATTATACCTTCAAGATGCAAAATATTTTTTGAGGTGTTTATGCGAGTTTTACATGATAAGTCACTATCTCTCTAGCACATGGAAGACAAAAAACAAACAAAAAAATAGGCAATCAACAAAATGATTGGAAGTTAATTTAAAAACAAAAGTCACATTTTTCCAAAGAATACAGTATCATTTACTTAGTGAATGATATTCAAATTTAAGAAAAGTCTTCTTTTATAACTTTAAAAAATGAAAACAATCTAATATGTTTTACTGCTTCTTGTCACACCAGGTTGAGAGAAATTCTAACTTAATCATGTACTGGATTTTGGGGTAGGAGATGGGGGCCAGAAAACCTCAACAATCTCTAGGGTTTTTATTAGGGTCTCAAGAAGGCATACATAGTCCAAAGCCTTATAAAAGAACTTTGGGTTGTATGAGAACTGGAGATGCACCCTAACCAAGTCTATGTAGTTCATTCAAAGAAGGACTGTTTTTCTGCTGCAGGCACTGGAATCTTTCATTTTCCCAAAGCCAAGATCTCTAGTACTCCCACCAATCACTCCCACCAGTCCTCAAACATCTGAACTCCATCTGGGGTTCATAGGGTTCTAGGTTCCATGTTTTTCTACTCTCAAAACCTACAACTCTAAGCCTATTTGTCTTTGGAAATTATCTCCCTATTGGGCTATTCATCCTTTTCAAATTAAAGCGGTAATATTTGTTTTGTCTTGTAGGGGATGGGCATGAAATTGTAAAGCTGTTTACTTGTAATGGAGAGCAGATCGGGATGGTGCAAAGTGAGCTCCGACTTTTAAAAACATTACAGCTATTCCTCATCCCTGCTTTCTAGGAATGAGGGAGGAAACAGATTAGTATCACTCTTCCTGAACGGACCCGCAGCAACAAGAAGTGTGACTAGTTTTTATTCTCTAAAATATATATGATTACATAAGTTTTCTAAATATAAGTATATAAAAGCAAAAAGATTAAAAGTGAAGGAGAATATTGAACTTTCTCAATTTCCCCCTAAAAAAAACCTGTGGTCACATCCCTTATAATTTTTCCTTTTGGCAAATAATTCCACAAGAACTAGGAACCATGCTTTAATCCAACTGGTACATGAGCAAAAGAAGTAATTGTTAATAGTTCAAAAGGTGTAAGTTTTATGACAAATACAATACTGACTTTCTGAGAGAGGCATTATTTTCAACTTACTTCTTACTTAATAACTGTAAAATATAATCCCAAAGTGGTTTATACAATGAAAAGGTATCTATAAGTTTGATCTGCACCATCAATTGCACAAAATTGATGTTGTGGGATTTCCCTGTTCTTTCAATAGCAACAGCAGAAAGTAGTTTTCCTGTTTTAAGTTCTTTCTTAAAAGAAAAGTAATTTTATAAGAGGTAGACTGGATTTTATTGCTAAGATGTAAGCAGCCCATAGTTATTGCTAACTTATATAATAACATTTTCTATATCATAATAACATTTTCTCTGTCATTAAGACATAACAACTTAGGAAATATATTTCACAAATAGTTTTTCAGAAAGTAATAGCCAAAAAAATAATAGTAATAATAATTCAAGTGGAAGAGTTTGGGGCCTATTGATTTCCTAGGTAGTTTTAAAAGACATTATGAATGGGTTCCCTGTGATTCTTTTGCTAAATACATAAATTTTAAAAATCAAATTATTTAAATATTTTCAAACACATATATTTAAATACATGTACATAAAGCATATAGAAAAGGTGCCAGAAAAATGTAAATATGTTTTAACAAAGGAAAAAAGGTATTAAAACGTGACTTGAGTATTACAAATTTAATACAGTTTTCTCCTTTCTTAAAATGTGTGTACATTTTGGGTCACCCTCACTGTGGGTGTATATACACACACAACATAGTCACAGTGCTCTGTATCTACAGGTTCCATATAAATTAATTTGATTAACCTCAGATCACAAACATCTTAAAAAACAATAAAATGACAATACAATAATAAAAATAATCCAGTATGACATTTATTTACCTCGCATTTATATAGTCGTAGGTATTATAAGTATTTTCGAGATGATTTAAAGTATATGAGAGCCTGTGTATAGAGTATACAGTTGACCCTTAAACAATGTGGGTTTAAGAGTGTCAACCTACTGCAGGCAAAATTCATGTATAACTTCTGACTTTTCAAAAACTTAACCAATAGCCTGCTGTTGACCTGAAGTCTTACCAATAGCACAAGCAGCGAATTACCACATATTTTCTATGTCATAAGTATTATATAATATATTCTTAGGGTAAGCTACAAGTAAAAAATGAGAAAATCATAAAGAAATAGATCATCATAAAGGTTTTCAGTATCTTTAACTCATTGTTGAGTAGGTTGAGGAGGAGAAAGAAGACAAGGTGCTGGTTTGGCTGTCTCATGGATGGCTGATGCAGACTATGTGTCCACACATCCAAATGCATGCTCATCAAGGGCCACCTATATGCAAATGTTACACCATTATATATCACGGACTTTTGAGTGTCTGTGGATTTTGGTATCCAATAAGGTTCGTGGAACTAATCCTCAATGGATACTGAGGGATCACTTTGCATACACATACACACACGTACATAGGTAGTCACACGCACACATATAGGTGTGTGTGTGAGTACATGTATATCTGCATATGTGTATTGTCTTACCATAAGTAAAGATAATAAGAGTATTATTATATGTCTTTAGAATTTAAGCATTTGTCTAAGAATCAAAAATTTATAAATGTATTCCTTTGGGGGACAACCAACTAATAGATTATATTATATACTTTCTATAAATAAATTAACTAAAGTTCAGAGGGACTGTCGCTCTTAGAAGATAAAGTGGATATAATTATCTCTTTTCCTCTTGCTAAGTACAATTAGAAAACCTGGATATTATATATAATATAAACATAAAAAGGTTATGAAAGTTGGAGGAAAAAATTGAACAAAATGTTGGCTGAGAGGGATTGAATGTTTACATCTCTGCAAAATGCATATGTTGAAATTCTAACTCCAAAAATTATGGTATTGGGAGATTAGTTCTTTGAGAGGTGATTATTAGATCATAGGTGGAGACCCTTATGAATTATTTTCCTAATAACAGGATTCTTGAGAGAGACTTCTTGACCCTTCTAACATGTGAGAAAACAGCAATAATACCTTTATCTATAAACCAGACAGAAGGCCCTTAGCAGACACTGAATCTGGCTGTATCCTTGATCTTGGTCTTCCCAGCCACTAGAACTGTGAGAAATACATGTTGTTCATAAGCTACCCAATTTATCTCCTTTTGTTAAAGAAGCTCAAATAGACTAAGATAGCAATGAACTTCAGCACCCAAGGGCTTGGTCATGAATTCTCTGAGTTTTCTGTTGGCCTTATATACACATCTGGTCTCAGATTTAGAGCAAAGAAATGATCAACTAAGAAATTCTGCCAGACACAGACAAAGAAAAACAAACGTCCAAACAAACAAACAAAAAAAATTTAGAAAACAGCAACAAAAACCCAGCAAAACCTGTCTCTCCTAAAGGACAAGGTAAAGAACATCTTAGAATGAAAGAAAACTTGTAAACAATAATCACTCTACTCCAGTCAGACACCACAAGAAAAATTTGACCCTATTCCAGTCAATGCCAAATGGAGAAGCTATATTTCCATACTGACCTAGCTGTAATAAGAGGTTTGAACTCCCCAACCAGAGGGGTCCTCAAGAAGACTGAGTAGAAAGCCAGGATTTTCAGCTATGCCAGACTGTAATGACCTCCACCCTCTCATCCCCATTCCGGCTGTATCAATGGAGACCCCAAGGGGAGCCTGGACTTTATGCTCAAGCAGCTGTGACAAGGTGCCTTCCCCAGTCCCATTGAGATAGTATCAGAAGAGGTTTAGGAGAGAGACAAAACTTCATCAGTAATCACACTACTGCTTTGGTGTCTAGAATCAGTGACGAACACTTAGGGAGCATTACTGTGGCATTTTTATACCTGCCAGACAGAGATATCATTGGAGACCTAGTAAGAGGTCAGAACTCCACCTAGCAATAAGAAAACTAGGATGTCAGTGGAGGCTGAGCAGGAGCCTGAATATCTATCCCCATCTGACAGTTGTGAGGTGGTACCTCCCCTTTCTCTGCCCAAATGAAGATAGGTAGACCAAGTCTCACAGACATGTCCAGGTTTCAACTGAAAATAACTAGTTATCCCAAGACCCAAGAAGCTCTCACAGCGAATGTTAAACACAATCAATAGCTACCCAAAGGAAGATAACAAAAGATGTTAAAATCATGTGGAAAATATTTTAAAGTTGACATTTTAAAAAATGCTTTAAAAAACAATTGTAATCGCACTTGAAACAATGAATAAAATGATGTCAGCAAAGAAACAGAAGATATAAAAATGAACTAAATAGAAATTTTAGACAAAAAGACACAATACCTGAAATAAAATTAGCCAGGAACCCAGAACGTTAAATAATAGTCAAAGAGTCACTCCACCGAGAATACATAAAAATCTTAAGTGTGTGCATACCGAACAGCAGAGATGAAAAATATGTGAAATAAAATCTATCTAATACAAAGAAGATATAAACAAATTGGGAGCTAGAGTTGGAGACTTTGGCACTCTTCTTTTCATAGCTGACGGAAGAATTACCAGAAGAAAGAAAAGATATAGAAAGAACTATCAAGGATATAGAAAAATTCAAACAACATCACCAACAGGATATAATTGATATTTACAAAATATTCCACCAATCAACATCAAAATGCACATTCCTTTGAGTACCTATAGAACATGTACCAGTATAGAACATATAATGGGCCATAGAACGAGCCTCAGCAAATTTAAGAGATTTCAAAGGAAGCAAAGTGTATTCCCTGATCACACTGGAACCAAACAAGAAATCTAGGACACAATGAAATTTCTTAACAGTTGGAAACTAAACAATACATGTCGAAATAGTCCATTGGTCAAAGAAGAATTCTCAAGGGAAATAAAAAAATACACTAAACTAAATTTTAACATGCATTAAAATGAAATTACAACATGTCTAACTTAGTGCAGCACAGCTAGAGCGGTGCCGGGATGGAAACTTAAAGCACCACATAAATCCAAAGCAAGCAGAAGGAAGGAAATAATAAAGTTAAGAGTAAAGACAATGAAATTAAAAACAGAAAAACAAATTAAAAACTAATGTTATAAAAACCCGGTTGTTGGGAATGATCAATAAAATTAGTAATCCATTAGCAAAAATATAACAAATACATGAAGAGAGAAAATGCAAATTACCAATATCAGTAATGAAATGGGATATCATGATTGACCCTGCGGACAGGAGGAATACATGTACATAAAGAAAAACAATGCACAAATCTATCTACACGTATTTGGCAACTTGGATGAGATGGGCTAATTACATTTTTTAAAAATGAACCATGAGAACACAATATGAAATAGAAAATTTGAATATTCTTATACAACAAAGACATTAAATTATTAATTGAAAATTCGAACAGAACACTTCAAGCTGATTTCACTGCAGAATTCTACCAAACATTTAAAGAAGGCTAAACATCAATTCTACCCATCCCTCCAAAAAAATAAAAGAGGAGAAGATTATCTGATTTGTTTGGGGGTCTTTTTTTTACCCTGATACCAAAACAGACAAAGTCAATCTAAAAGAAATCAATATCCTTCCTAAAGTTAGGTGCAGAAATTTCTAACAAGTAAAAGCAAATGGAGTTCAGTAAGATATTAAAAGAATTCTGCACCATAACCAAGTAGGGCTTATTCCACAGGTGCAAAGCTAGTTCAATACTCAAAATCAATCTTTATAATTCATACTGTTAACTAACTAAATAGAAAAATCACTGAGTCGTATCAGCTGATGTAGAAAAAAGCATTTGAGAAAATCAATACCCATTCAAAAATTTTAAAAAATTAGAAAAATAGGAATAATAGGGTGCTTCCTCAATTTTATAAAGAATATCTACCACAAAATCACACGTAATGCAGTATTTACTGATACTACTTATGTATTATCTCCTTAAGATGAAGAATAAGGCAAAAATGTTGACAGTATCACTCTTAATTCAACATAATGTTGACAGTTCAATTCTGCACAATTAAAACAAAAAAGAATGTATTCACATTGGAAAGAGAAATTAAATTGTGCTTTTTCAGAGATGACATGATTTTCTATGTAAAAAATGTTTGACAAACCATAAAAAAACAACTTCCTAGAATAGTATAGGAGTGCAGCAAGATTCCATATATAAGTTAAATACACAAAAATCAGTTTTATTTCTATACACTTGCAATGAATGAACACAGACACTAAAACAAAAAATAAACCATATACAATCATTCAAAAATACATAGAAATAATTTAGCAAACATATATAATTACAAATCATGGCTGAAATAAATTAGACATAGATAAATGGAAAATACATCTCATGTTCATGGATTAGAAGACTTAATATTGTTAAGATGTCAATCCTATCCCAAACAATTGACGAGCTCAATGCAATCTCTACCAAAATATCAATGACATTTTTTGCAGGAATAGAAAAACCCATAGTAAAATTAGTAGGAAATCTCAGGGGACCCCATATAGCCAAAAGAATCTTGAAAAAAGAAATGACAAATGACTCACATGTTCTGATTTCAAAATTTACTATAAAGTTACACTCATCAAAGCAGTGTAATACTGGCAAAAGACAGACATGTAGACTAAATGAAATAGAACAAAGAGCAAGAAATAAACCCTCATGTATATGGTCAAATAATTGTTGGCGAGAGTGCCAAGACTATTCAATGGAGAAAAGGTTCTTTGCCACAATGGCGTTAGGAAAACCTGACACCCACATGCAAATGAGTGGACTTTTACTTAACATCATATACAAAAATTAATTAAAATGGATCAAAGACCTAAATGTAACACTTAAAACTAAAATTTTTAGAATAAAACATATGCATACAGGTCACAACATTGGATTTGATAGTGATTTTTTGAATATGACACCAAAGGTTTAGGTAACAAGAGAAAAACAAACAAATTGGGCTTTACGAAATTTTTTTTAAATGCGCATCAAAAAACGGTATCAATGTAGTAAAAAAGCAATGTATAAGATGGGGAGAAACCATAAGTTCACCTAATTTCCATAGACTGGACTTGCACCACATGTATATCTCAGTACAGTAGTCCTAGTTCCTTATGTTGACCGCCTCTATATATTGACCAGTTTATTACGGTCCCTTGGCTGGTCAACTTACAGAGCTTCTACTATATTTGCAAACCATATCTCTAATAAAGGATTGACAGCAATGTATATAGAGAGAATTAGTAAAACCGAACAATTAAAAAGTAAAACACAACCCAATTCAAAAGTGGGAAAGGAAAATCCGAAGACATTTCTTCAAAGAAAATACACAAATGAACAATATGCACATAAAAAGATGCTCAACATAACTGATCATTAGGGAAATGCGAATCAAAACCACAATGAGATACCACCTGATACTCATGCATATAACCAGTATCAGAAATCAGGGAATAACAAGTCTTAGTAAGGATGTAGAGAAATTGGAACACTTGTGCACTGCTCGTAGTATTATAAAATGGTCACTGTGGAAAACAGTATGGTGGTTCTAATTTAGAACAGAATTATAACATAATCCAGCAATTCCTCTTCTGAATATATACTCAAAAGAACTGAAAGCAGACTCGTAAAGGCCGATTTCTGCACCCTTGTTCATAGCAGCATTATTCCCAACAGCTAAAACACGGCAGCAACATAAGTGCCTATTAAAAGATGAAAGGATAAGCAGAATGTAGTAAATACAGACAATGGAATATTGTTCAGCCTTAAAGATATGATTCTGACACACACTAGATGAATGAATCTTGAGGATGTTACAGTAAGTGAAATAAGTTGATCAAAAAAGGCAAATACTGTATAAGTCCATGTGCATGAGTTACTCAGAGTACTCCAAATAAGAGACAAAAAATGTAGAATGGTGGTTGCCAGAGGCTGGGGCCACAAGGGGAATGTATAGTTATTCATTAATAGGTACAGAGTTTCAGTTTCCAAAGATTAAAAGAATTGTAGAGGAGGAAGACCGTGATTTTTGCACAATATTATTAATATATTTAATACTACTAAAGTGGATATTTAAAAAGAGTTAAGATAGTTTAGGCCTGGTGACGCTCCCACCTATAATCCTAGCCCTCTGAGAAACCAAGGCAGGAGGATATCCTGAAATCAGGAGTTTAAGACTAGTCTGAGGAAGAGTAAGTCCATGTCTCTATTAAAAAGTAGAAAAATTAGGCTCAGTGCCTGTAGTTCAGTGGCTAGGGCCCCAGTCACATACACCAGAGCTGGCGGGTTTGAACCCAGCCCAGACCTGCCAAACAACAATGATAACTACAATCAAACAATAGCCGGGCATTGTGGCAGGCACCTGTAGTCTCAGCTACTTGGGAGGCTGAGGCAAGGGAATTGCTTAAGCCCAAGAGATGGAGGTTGCTGTGAGCTGTGATGCCACTGCACTCTACTGAGGGTGATATAGTGAGAGTAGAAAAATAAGCCATGTGCTGTGGCAGGCACCTGTAGTCCCAGGTACTCGGGAGGCTGAGTAGGATTGCTTGAGTCCAGCAGTTTGAGGTTGGAGCGAGCTAGGCTGAAGCCATGGCATTCTAGCCTTGGTGACAGAGTGAGACTGTCTCAAAAAAGAAGAGGGATGAGAGGGGAGGGGGGAGGATGCGTGGAGGGAGGGTAATCGGTGGGACCACACCTATGGTGCATCTTACAAGGGTACATGCAAAATTTACTAAATGTAGAATATAAATGTCTTAACACAATAACTAAGAAAATGCCATGAAGGCTATGTTCACCAGTTTGATGAAAATATTTCAAATTGTATATAAAACCAGAACATTGTACCCCATGATGGCATTGATGTACACAGCTATGATTTAATAAAAAAAGAAAGAAATCATCATGAAAATTAAATATTATTCAAAGAAGAAAGAGAAATTTTATGAGTATTTTACCACAATAAAAATATAAAGGGTTTGTATATTAATCGAAATTATCTTATCTACCAAATATATTTTGTCTTGCTTCCCAGATAGTTATGGACTCGCTTTTTTTGCACATATATTTTCGGTTATTTTAATGAAATTTGGGGAATGGAGGAAGCTAAACTTATGCACTAAGCTGCCATCATAAACCTCAAGTCAAGCTTCTAAATTCTGTTTTTAGCGATGATTTTTCCATGGGATTATTGTAAATCCATTTTATTTAAAATTTCATCCAATTCTTCCTACTTCCATAAGAAGAAGATTTGACTGAAGAATGGTACTATGTCTTGATATCAATAAAACAATTTAATTTGGCAATTTTTAACACAATTTATTCTCTGTCACTCATTTAAGGATGACCAAAACCTAAAAGCCTAACAGGGGAAAATAAAGTTTACAAAACTACAACACCAGAACATGATACAATAAAGTTGAACAAAGAGATATATTTATTTCTCCATAAAACTGTTTAAATTAAACCTATCAGGGAAATGAGGACCAAAGGATTTGTACTCAATCCTGGATATAAATAATCAAGCTGTACCATGCCTGTCGGGTACCAGAACAAGGCCTGGAGCCAGACTGCAAAGCATCACATCTCAGAAGAACCATTAGCCAGTGTGTGGCTTTGAAGAAGTGATTTTACCTCTCTAAAGTTCAGATTCATTATGTGTAAGATGTGATAACAGTGTACGGGGTCTGACAAGCAAGTTCATGAACTTATCCTAGAAAGCATACTACATACATTGCTGAGCATCACTATGGTCACCTTTAAAGTACTCCCCTTGGGCTGATGCTAACACCTAGCAATTTCAGAACTCTTCTGGAATGGCCGTGAGAGCTATAGTCATAGGAAGGCTGACAATTAAGTTTGGGAACTTGCCACTATGCAATTAATGTTTTCCCTGATCTAGTGCAAAATGATGTGCAAATGAAACTTCAAACCTTCCTTCCAGTCAGAAAAATATTTACAAAAACCTTCTAAGACTTTACGTTTTATAGCAGAGGTAGACATTTATGGTCTATGGGCCAAATTCAGTTTACTGTCTGTTTCATAATGACTCCAAATCTTAACTTATTGGAGAAAAGTGTCAAAAGAATAACATTTTCTAAAATGAAAATGATATAAAACCAAATTTTGGTGTCAATAAACAAATTTTATTGCACCCGCACCCCCAAAAAACAATTTTTCTAGGAAAAAAATCTGGAGCTAGGACTATCATCAAATGATTATGAAATGAAAAGGGAGGATGCAAGTATTAAATGAGTCACTTCATTTCTATTCACCCACCTCAAAAATAAAACTACAACATTAAATTTGACTGTTGAATCAAGTCCTCTAAAGGAACAGTATTTTTTGTCTTCTAATCTCAATTACATATCTCTATATGATTTAGAGGGCAACAAGATTTGACAATTAAGTTCACAAACTTATCACTGTTCGCTTATGTTGGTAGCACTGTACAAACAATTCAGTAAGGTTTCATAACCTTGGTATATCAGTGTTTCACAGCTGTGTTCTGGTCAACGTGTAGAGAGGGTCTTGTTGAGTGGTATTCATTTGTTTTTATTATGTGCCACACAGTGAGAGCTTTAACGTTCATTCCAGAAGAAGAGTTCCAAAATTGCTGTGAAAGGTGGAATAGGTGCTGGTATCAGTGCATACCTCCACAAGGGTAGAACCTTGGAGGTGACAGTAGTGGTATTCAACAAGGAGGCATGTAGCACTTTTTCTAGGATGAGTCACAAATTTAATTGTCAGACCTCCATATACCTCATAAGGGGATGAGAGGCTTAAACAATATTTAGAAACATTTAAGATAAGAATTGCAATTGCATTTAACAATTACTCAATAATCCAAATATTTCCTAAAATTTTTTCTTTTTTTTTTTTTGAGACAGAGTCACTTTGCTGCCCGGGGTAGAAAGCTGTGACATCACAGCTCATAACAAACTCCAACTCTTGGGCTCAAGTGATCCTCCTGCTTTGGTTTTTCTATTTTTAGTAGAGACAGGGTCTCACATTTGCTCAAGCTGTCTTGAACTAGTAAAGCTAAAGTCCACCCACTTTTGCCTCCCAGAGTGACAGGATTATAGGTGTAAGCCACTGTGCCCAGCCCTTTTTTTTTTTATTCTTTTAAATTTCAGATTAGTATGAGGGTACTTGTGTGTAGGTAGCATTTTTTACATTTCTAAAGTCAAGTTCAAGTTGTAGTTGAACCCTTCACCTAGAGGGCATGCTGAACACCCTCACATACTGCACACTAGGTGAGAACCCGCCAATCACCCTGCCTCCTACCCCCTATTTTTTCTTCCCTCTTGCTAGACTATACTTGTGTTTTTTTTTCATGTAGGCATACAGTTGTTTATATATTGGTTTCACATTAGTAATGAGTACCCTGGATACTTATTCTTCCATTCTTGTGATACTTTACTATGAAGAAGGTGTTTCAACTCAATCCATGTAAACACAAAAGATATAAAGTCTCCATCTTTTCCTATGACTGAATAGTACTTTGTGTTATACATATACCACAGTTCATTAATCTGTTCATGGATTGATGGGCATTTGGGTTGTTTCCACATCTTGGCAATTGTGAATTATGGCAAAATATCTTTGCCATAAAATGATATTTTCTTTTCTAGGTAGATACCTAGTAATAGGAATGCAGGATCAAAGGAGAGGTCAACTTTTAGTTCTTTGAGAATTATCCATATTTCTCTCCATAGAGGTTGTATTCATTTGCAATCCTGCCAGCAGTGCAAAAGTGTTTCATTCTCTCAAAAGCATGTACTTGGAGAAAGGAATCCCTATTTAATAACTGGTGCTGGGAGAACGGGGTAGCCACATGTAGAAAACTGAAATTGGACTTGCATCTCTTACCACTGACAAAAATTGACCTTCACTGGATAAAGATTTAAATGTAAAATGTGAAACAATAAAAATTCTAGAAGAAAGTATGGGGAAAACTCTTGACAACATTGGCCTGGTTAAAGATTTTATGAAGAAGACCCCCTTGACAACTGCAGCAACACCAAAAATAAACACATGGGACATGATTAAGCTGAAAATCTTCTGCACAGCTAAGGATATCACAACGAAAACAAATGGGAGAAAATACTTGCATAATATAAATTTGACAAAGAGCTTCTAAATAGAATCTATAAAGAACTCAAAGTAATCAATAAGAAAAGAGCAAACAGCTCCATTTACTTACTTATTTTTTTTTTGAACTCTCAGGAGATGACCTTTTTTTCTTTTTTTATTGTCTTTATTATTAAATCATAGCTGTGTACAATAGTGTAATCAAAGGGTACAATGTGCTGGTTTCATACACAATTTGAACTATTTTCATCAAACTGATTAACATAGCCTTCCTGGCATTTTCTCAGTTATTATATGAAGACATTAGTATTCTGCATTTAGTAAGGTTAGCCTGTACCCTTCTAAGATGTACCGTAGGTGTAGCCCCACCAATTACCCTCCCTCCACCAAGAGAGTTGAATGGAAACTTCTCCAAAGATGACAGACAAAGTGGTCAACAAACACATAAAAACATGTTCCTCATTCCTAATCATCAGAGAAAGGCAAATGAAAACCACTCTGACATATCACTTAACTTCAGGGAGATTAGCCCACGTCACAAAATCCTGAATCTGCAGATGCTGGCATGGATATGGAGAGAAGGGGACACTTTTCATAATTTTATTAAAAGCTATGTTTCTCAGAAAGTATGCACGGAGTACTGCCTAGAGTCACAAACTAAATATTCTCTTGATATTAACATCAGTTGTAAGATTCTCTGGAAGTCTATGGTGTGGTGAGTAAAATATTCAGCTATTGGGTAACCAGTACAAACGTTCACAAAAAGTGACTAAAGCGCTTTGCTCTGGTCTCATTTACCATTTACATTATTTTCTGTCATACAAGTCAAATGCAGAGCACAACTGGTAGATTCTGTCAATCCAAAATTTGTGGTTTTGGTTTCCTATCATTTGTCACTTAAAAAATGACTTTGTACTGATTTTATACGTGAGACTTGTCATCTTTTGATTATATAAAACTTCCACCAAAAAATATAGAAAGAAGATTAAAAAGAGTCAGTGCTAAAACAGGCTCTTTAAAAGCAAAATCCTACCATCTGTAGCAGGAGGACTTCATAAAACCCAGGGGTGTCTTCTTACCCAACTGTCAACACCAGGAAATGTGCCAAGAGGACAGATGCTAAAACTGGAAAGTCTCATCTAGGGCGTGACATCAGAGTCCTATAATTTCTCTCTTAAAAAGCCTCAGTCACCACAATGGCAATGAAGCATTCATGGGGAAACAAAAGTGCTGCACTCTCTTTAATGAAAATGGTTTCCATTAAATTGTTATGCTACTAAAATTTTATTAACAAAAATGAACACACTGGTTTGTGGTATGGAAGTTAAAATCTGTACTCAACAAGAATCCAAAAGACCAGGAGGCATTTTTTTTAATCACTGGCAACGACAGGGAACATGTGATCAATCAGGATTATCATAACAGAAGCTATTACTAATAATAGCTTGCAATCACAGTGCAGAGTTGAAGAAAAACAATAAAGAAATCTCTCCCTCTGTTTCAGCAGTATACTGATAATCATGTGATAATGAAAACTCTTGTCTCAAAGGTGACATCTGGTATTTAAAATGAAAAATAATCTGTAATTAACACAATTATTATTATTACCTGGGAAGTTTATGGTCCAAAGTCATAGGTATCTTTCAGTAAAACATATTTCATGCTTATTCAAGAATTGTTAAATTTGGATTTATACACCCACTAGATTTTTACTTATGTCAGAACATATTTGACTTTTAAGAATTTATAGTCTTCAGCTGCAACATGTGTTTTACAACCAGTCTGAATCTGAGAGTGCACCTGCAGGCTGTGGCTGTACTTTCTAAAGCAGAGGCTGCAATCTCAGATAGGCAGCCAAGGAGGTAACATGAACGTGGGCAGACAGAGTTGGGAATGGAGGAACTCGGAGAGGCAGTGACACAGGTTTAGGAGATGGATGCTATTCAGCTTCATGCTAAAAAGCCAGTCTGCTATTTTCACATTTCATTTTTGAAGATAAATGTTAAAAGAAAAAAAAAAGAAAGAGAAAAGAAAAAACCCATTATTTCTATTTGCCTTTTAAAGTTTGCAAATTATTTTCTCCCATTCTGCTATAAGATGTCCATTTACTCAGTTGACTATTTGCTTTACTGTGCAGAATCTTTAATTTAATCAACTCTCATTTATATATTTTTGTTGTTGCTATGTTTGCCTTTGTGATCTTAGTCATAAATGTTTTCCCTAGGTTGGTGTGTAGAAGTTTTTCCTACATTTTCTTCTTGAATTTTTATGGTTTCATGCCTAACATATTAGTCTTTTGTTGTTATTTTATTTTATTCATTTTTTGACACAAAGTCTCCCTCTGTTGTCTGGGCTAGAATCCAGTGGCATCATCATAGCTAATACAGAATACAACTTCTGAGCTCAAACAATCCTCCTGCACAGCCTCACTTATAGCTGGGACTATTGGCATGCACCACCATGCCCAGCTAAATTTTTGTTGTTTTAGTTTTTCATAGAGATAAGATCTCTCTATTGCCCAAGCTCATTCAAGTCTTTTATTCATCTTGAATTAATTTTTCTAATTGAAATTTCCAAGTTATATAATTATTCATAATATACACAAATGTGCATAGGTATAATAAAACATTATTTTGAAACTTTGGATGCTCCATACATCCATAAATGAAATTCGACACAAAGGTTACAAATAGCAGTTTCTGAAGGATCTAAGATGCAATTAAACCTTATAAGAATAAGGATAGCCTGTTTGATTTGTTTTGCTTTATTTTGTTGGTATGATGACTTAACTACACATGCCAAAAATCACATCACTTTTATATGAAGATAAAGGCTATTATTCGTAAATTCTGTTTCATTCTGTATACAAGAGATCTAAACTAGCTAAGAAAAATTGAATTATAAATTCTTATTAATGCCCCTGCTAAAATAAGAATACTAAATTTTCCAAGAAATGAAAATAAAAATGAGAAAAACATTTACCAATCACTCTCTTACTTCTATAAGGTAAGGAAAGAACATGAACTTACATGTGTGTTTTGTGTGAGAAGCACCATGGTAACTATGTCTATTTTGTTCAGTGTTTGAGGGGAAAATTAAATCATTATTAAGGACTATTGCTTAATAAGATATAAACCACTAAAGACAACTCGTATGAAAGAGACTCAAATTAACATATACTACTTTCTCCTTTTGAATATATGAGCAAAAAAATAAAAAACTCCAAAGAGAAAAATTAATAAAAAGAGTACCATATGTGAATATTTTATAAACTTCAACTTCTCCCTCACCCATGGAAACCCCTACTAACCACTTTCATTTTATTTTCTTATAAGGCCAATAAGAGATTTTCCTCTTCATCAACCAATCCTTTCCATCCTACTGCTTCTCATTTCTATTGACAGAGAAGATAACTATCTATGTACATATATATCATCATCATGACACAAAGCCACATTAGTCAGTTGCCAAATGCATATGAAAACACTGAATTATTACCCAGATAGTAAAAGAGTAAAGAAACACACATTCGTTAAAACATACCTGACATGTATCTTGAAGAATAAGCCTGAGTACTTTTCTTTATATTTTTTGGATACTCTCCCCATTCTGTAATCTGAAGAGAACCCTATTCTGTGGGCTAATTTTCTTTTCCTCTGTCCACATTAAAACTAAGACTCCATGTATACCATGGAATATTATGCAGCCTTAAAAAAAGATGGAGACTTTACCTCCTTTGTGTTTACATGGATGGAGCTAGAGAAGGCCTCTTTAAGCCAACTGTTAGCTAAAGAATCTTTAAACACACCTACCATCTGTAAGCAACCCCCTCCAGATATCCCACCCTTTTTTGGTCAAACCAACGTATGTTTTCCACACATTGATTTAGGACCTCACCTGTAGTCCTTGTCTCCCTAACATGTATAAAACGAAACTGTAACCCCAACTCTGCACGTCCACTTGCTCAAGGCTCCTTGGGTGTGGCTCAGGGTCATGGTCCTCAAATTTGGCTCAGACTAAACCTCCTTAAATGATTTTAATGAATAGGGCTTCTCTCCCATGGACAAGCAGCAAGAACAGGCAGGAAGGCAGGCTGGGAGTGTAGAGTGGCCATGGCATTCACCAGTCCCTTGGAGGCAGTGATGTGTTCACCATGAGTTCGCCGAATATTTGTAAAGAATATTGTATATGACGAGGAATTCCCTTTCACCAGCTATGTTTATACTTCAAATATCTTCATGATACCATTAGAGAGAGAAAATATTATTAGGCTCATTTCGTTTATTTTTAAAAATGGTTTCATATATAATTTCACATGTAACATATGTGTTACACTACAATGAAGCATAATATCACTAACAGTGGTGATCACACCACACCTAAATGTAAGAAGCAAAACTGTACCAGCAACCTTGAAGGAATCTGTGGCTTCTTCTTGTAGCTGCACTCGCAATTATCCCACAAAGATAATTGTTTCCTCAGGTGTTTTAATTAAATTTCCTTTGTTCTTAAAATTGTTTTATATTTGTGTTCCACCCCCCAAAGGTGTACCTCACCCCTTGACACCCCCACCCCCCTCCCTTCTCCCCTTTCTCAGCTCTCTCCATGAAAGCAATCAATGTAACCTGGTTCTGTGTACCCTCAGTAAATCCCCAACAACAAAAATAAAAGAAAATAAAATTGTTTTATATACATAAACATATAAACACATAATATCTGAGACTTTTATTTGATTTTTTAAAAAATGCTGTAATAATTTATTAGCCTTCTAATTCAATATCCTATTTCTAAGATTCTTCCATGTTGCTGTGAGTTTCTGTGGTTCATCCTTCTTCACACATGTATCCTACTGTGCAGAAATACCCTCTCTACTCACTCATCAGTGGACATTGGAATACTTCCCTGGTTTTTGCTAAATTATGAAGAGTACTTTTGTGAACACTCTAATTTTTCCTGGCATATGCATGCAAGAATTTTGTGAATAGACAGCTCACAATCTTTTTGGCACCAGGGAGCAGTTTCATGGAAGACAATTTTTCCATAGGTCAGGCACAGTGGCTCACACCTAGCACTCTGGGAGGCTGAGGTGGGTAGATTTCTGGAGTTTACCAATTTGAGACCAGCCTAAAGAAACATGAGATCCCATCTCTAAAACCAGCCAATGGCTGTGGCAGGTGCCTGTAGTTCCAGTTATATGGGAGGCTGAGGCAAGAGGATCACTTGAGTCCAAGAGTTTGAGGTTTATGTAAGCCATGATGCCACCGCACTCTACCCAGGGCAACACAGTGAGACTCTCTCTTACATTTTTTTTTCCATAGACCAGGGTGAGGTCAGGAGGAGCATTAGATTCTCGTCAAGAGTTCACAGCTGAGATGCCTTGCATGCACAGTTTATAGTAGGGGTTTCAGACCTTATGGGAATCTAAGGCCACTGCGGATCTGATAGGAGGTGAAGCTCAAGTGGTGATTCCAGCAACTGGGGAACAGTTATAAATACAGACAAAACTTCACTTGCTCACTGGCAACTCACCTCCTCCTGTGAGGCCCAGTTCCTAATAGATCTCAGGGTTGGGGACTATAGCTGTAAAGAATATTCTGAGCAAAAACGATTCCACTTTAGAAGATAATGCCATGTTATTTTCATAGATTTTCTTTGTTTACTATTTGTTTTTGTCTGTTTGGCTTATATAAAATTAAAAGAAAAATTAAAATGCCCTATCATTCTGGGAATCTCTAAAATTCCCTGTGTGATTTATGTTTTGTATTATTTATTATAGCTATTGCATTAGTTCATTTGTGTTGTATTTTATTATTATACAGTTTTACAATACAGTTAAACCTTCATAGCTGACCTACACTGACCACCTCCATAAGTTGACCTATTTTTCGTAGACTGGACACGCACCACATGTGTGTATCAGGACAGCAGGCCTAGTTCCTTATGTTGACCACCTCCATATGTTGACCAGTTTGCTACAGTCCCTTGGATGGTCAACCTACAGAGACTCTACTATTTTTATATTTTCCTGTAAAACTCAGCTTTTTATAATTGTATAGTATTCTTTTTACCTAATATATTCATTACCTTAAAAATTCTTTTATCATTTCACTTATATGATATTCTTAACATTATAAACAGAGAACAGATTTGTCATTGCCAGGGGATAGAGATGGGGGTTGGAGTATAGCCGCCAAAAGATGGCACAAGGGATGTTTGTAGTGATAGAAAAGTCAGTGGATTGTACCAACGCTAATTTCTCAGTTGCAACATTATACACATCATTAAATATGTTACTCTTGGAAGAAACGGAGGAAGTATGTGTTGAGCACAGGACCCCTCTGTGTTGTTTCCTGCAGCTGCTTGTGAATCTACAACCACAGTCATCCCTTGGTATAGGACGGGTTGGGTTGTAGGATGCCCGTGTGCGCCAGTCCACACATACCCAAGCTGTGTAGAGGCCTCTGTAGAACATATGGGAAAAAGCTCCTCCGTGTAGGTGAGTTTCTCATCTTCCAACACTGTACTGTATTTTTGATCACCATTTGGTTGAAAAAGTCCACATATAAGTTGACCCATGTAGCTCAAACCCCTGCTGTTCAAGGATCATCTGTATTTCAAAAAGACAAAAAATGTTTAAATTAAAAAAAAAGTCTGTCCACTGCTTTCTTTAGTAGACTATACCTGGTACTTCTTTTTACTTTCTTTTACTTTGAAAATTTATACTTCCTTCCTTATGTTATAGACACGTCTCTTGTAAATTGTGTTTAGTTAGAATTTCATTTTTTTATCTCATCTAAAAATCTAGATTTTTAACTGGCAATTTTAGTACATTTATATTCATTATGATTACTGATAGTAAGTGGATTACTAACTTTGCATTTTTAAATATTTACTTTTTTCACTTTTCCTTTTCATCCCCTCTTCTTTTTTCTTTTCTTCTGTATTGATTGCAATTTAAAATTATATATTTATTCTTATTTCATATTTTCCTTCAATAAATTTGAGATTATAAACTCTGCTTTTATTCTCTAAGTAGGTAGTCAGATTTACTCTGAATATTTTATATCTGTAGGTATTAAAAAAGATTGTGCAATTTTTCTGAAGCAGGAAATGTCATAAGTGAGAGATAGCACTAACTTCTAAATCCAGTTCCAGTGTTCTTCCATTTGTTATGGTCTTCTGACTGACTTACATGGGTGAAGTTCATTATCATCTGTTCCTCTGAATTCAACATGTAGCCTAATAAGAATTGCCCAATTAATTATCTTTAATGTACATTCATTTGTATAGTTCATTTATTTTTAATGTGTATCAGTTTTATGTCCATACCAAGACTGGAAAATCCCTGAGGCCAGGCAATATATCTACCCTCACACATTTAGTACTTTTCCCCTTGAATATTTAAGTGAGTCCTGACCACCAATACTCAGTAATTCTTTATGAATCAATATGATCCATGTGTTGACAATCAGGACACAACAGTCCAAAATATGACTGTATGGAAGAAGAATATGCCACCCCAAAATGTACTTTTTTGGCCCTGTTGATTATTTTGAGCAGGTTTTTTTTGAGAAACCCCAGACATAGAAGTAGCTCTGGAAAATTCCCCTTTTATGAAGAAAATTTTCATTAGTAAAGATATCTGTGCCATGAAGAGAACAACTCCCACTTAACTTCTAACATTGGAGAGACTTTTATCTGCATATGTACATGACAATACGAATGTTCCTTACGTTTCTTCCCCTCACTTCCCTGTAATTTAGTGGAAGACCCCATTTTTGGCAAGGCAAGACACTCCCAGAAAAGAGGGTAAATAAAAAAGTAAAGTAAGTGAGGTGGAACAAAGGGGAGTCAACTAGTTTTCCTTTAAACCAGCTTCTGCTAAATATCTTATCTGAGCAGGTTTCCTGCTTTTCCTAGAAGCCTGGCCTATAGTGGAGCACAGCTTATAAACTTCCCTGCTGGGTCTGTGCACACACAAGATGCTGTGGCAAGGCCGGAAAGATACATTAACTAGACCATGTCCTGCCCAGTAAACAGTCAAAGCAGATACCCACTGTGGAGATGTGTATTTGGCTGGGGCAGAGATCCAGGGAATAGCTCGAACCCTGAAATATGGGGAGGAAGGGCTTATATTCCTTATCGCAGAGGAAGACCCTCTGTGGTGGTGATAAGAGGAAAATTGCTCCCCACCGATTCTTCAGAGGAGACTGACCCCAGTGGTATTATACTTCACGGTTAACTAGCGGAGATCAACACCTCCCTAGGAGTCTCTGTGCCCATAGACAGGAAGCTGCCCCCACACCAGGCTCAGGTTCTGGGTTTCTCAAGGCTGTTCAGACCCTAAAAACAATAGGAGCTGATATGCTCACTCAGAGAAACTGCTGGAGTCTTTGTTCCCTTCCTCAGCTTATCCTTTGGGCTATGAGCAAATAGTCTTCAATAAACCTGAGTGGACTGACACTCAGGGCCACCCCAGAACCCCACAAAAGGGCAGTGGCCCCCTGACTTCCCACCTTTGAACATGAATGTTACATTAATCAGGTTGATAAAAATATCTCCGATTGTATGGGAAGCCCGCACA